>JAVLUX010000012.1:44051904-44314404 GCA_032164185.1 Moxostoma hubbsi | reverse complement strand
TGCCTTCCGGCTCAGCTCTCTTTTTGTGAAAATGGTACTGCCCCTGCTGCCCCGATTCTCCGGCCAACCTCCTGCTCCATTGTCCCCTCACTCGCGAACAAGACCCCGAGGTACTTGAACTCCTTCACTTGGGGCAATACGTCCTTGCCTACCCGGAGTACGCACTCCATCGGTTTCCTGCTGAGAACCATGGCCTCAGATTTAGAGGTGCTAATCCTCATCCCAGCCGCTTCACACTCGACTGCCAAGCGATCCAGTGAGAGCTGAAGGTCACGAACCGATGATGACATGAAGACTACATCATCTGCAAAAAGCAGCGATGAGATCCCCAGCCCACCGAACCGCACACCTTCCCCACCCTGGCTACGCCTTGATATCCTGTCCATGAATATCACAAACAGGATTGGTGGCAAAGCACAGCCCTGGCGGAGACCAACCCCCACATGGAATGAACACATCTTCGTGCTGGGGGTACAGGGATTGGATCACCCTAAGAAGGGACCCCCCCCACCCCGTACTCCCGCAGCACCTCCCACAGTCTCTCCCAGGGGACCCGGTCATATGCCTTCTCCAGATCCACAAAACACATGTAGAATGTCCTTGCGAGAGTAAAGATCTGGTCCGTCATTCCATGCACTCCAGCACCTTGGAGTAAACTTTACCAGGTAGACTGAGAAGTGTGATACCCCTGTAGTTGGCACACACTCTCTGATCCCCCTTTTTGAAGAGGGGAACCACCACCCCGTTCTACCACTCCTTAGGCACTGTCCCAGACATCCACGCAATGTTGAAGAGGCGTGTCATCCATGACACCTCCTCCACATCCAAAGCTTTCAGCATTTCTGGTCGGATCTCATCAATCCCTGGGGCTTTTCCACTGCGGAGTTGTTTGACTACCTCAGTGACCTCCCTCAGGGAAATAGAATCTGATCCCCCATCAGCCTCTGGCTCTGCCTCTAGCATAGAGGGCATGTTGGGATTTAGGAGTTCTTCAATGTGTTCCTCCTCAGGTGGCGGACGGTTTTCCAGAAGCACTTTGGTGTGGACCGAAAGTCCTTCTCCATGGCTTCTCAGAACTTTTCCCACACCCACTGCTTTGCCTCCCTCACGGCAGAAGCCGCAGCCCTTCATTCCTGTCGGTACCTTGCAACTTCCTCCGGAGACCTCTAGGACAACAAATCCCTGAAGGCCACTTTCTTCAGTCGGATGGCTTCCCTGACCACCAGTGTCCACTACGGTGTTCAAGGGTTACTGCCCCTTGCCACACCTAAAACCTTGAGGCTGCAGCTCTGCACTGCGGCTTCGGCAATGGAAGCTTTGAACATTGCCCACTCCGGTTCAATGTCCCCAATCTCTGTAGGGATGCCTGAAAAGCTCCGATGGAGGTGTGAGTTGAAGATCTCGTGGACAGGGGCCTCCTCCAAACATTCCCAGTTCACCTGCACTACTCGCCTGGGCTTCCCAGGTCTGTTCAGAGTCTTTCCCCACCCCCTGACCCAACTCACCACCAGATGGTGATCGGTTGACAGCTCCGCCCCTCTCTTCACCCGAGTGTCCAAAACAAATGGCCTCAGATCCGACGGCATGATTACAAAATCGATCATCGTCCTTCGGCCTAGGGTGCTCTGATACCACGTACACTTATGAGCATCCTTATGTTCGAACATGGAGTTTGTTATAGATAATCCAAGACTAGCACAGAAGTTTAATAACAAACATCCACTCGGGTTCAGATCAGGGAGGCCGTTCCTCCCAATCATGCCTTTCCAGGTGTCCCTGTCATTTCTCACGTGCACATTGAAGTCACCCAGCATCACTATGGAGTCCCCTACTGGGGCCCTATTCAGGACTCCATTCAGGGTCTCCAAGAAGGCAGAATACTCTGAACTGCTGTTTGGTGCATATGCACAGACAACAGTCAGAGTTTTCCCCCCCACAACCCATAGGCGTAAGGAGGCGACCCTCTCGTCCACCAGGGTAAACTCCAACGTAGCAGCGCTCAGCCAGGGACTCGTGAGTAAAGTTTTCTCCAGCACTACGTTTCCCAGCATCCACTGCCCTAATCACTTCATCTGTTCATTGTCATGCCCACCTTTATTCCATTTCCGCAGTTTCCAAGTGTGTGTATATATACCTGTCTAGTTTTGTCAGTCCTTGAATTGGTAATGTTTGATGTTAAGTTTAATGGTTTGTTTCCACTCCAGCATTTGTTATACTCCAGTTTGTGTAATTAAAAGTCTCAAAGATTCTACTCCTGCGTCTACTCTCTTCCTCTCCTTGGGCACCAAACGTTACAGGTACGGCATTCCAGGCACAAGAACAGTTTTTACCCTCAGGCCATTTTCCACATGAACATATTGCAATAATGTAAATACAAATCTCATGCACATACGTAAATTCACTCATATTCAATAACCGCACATACATTACCACTTGCACATGTGCATACGCCATACTGTTATATGTACTATTATTTGTAGGTCTATTTATAGTCCTACCTTATTTTATATTCTGTCTCTCACTGTAATGTTCTGAGTGCACATGCTTGCACTTGCTTCTCCTATAAACATATTTTTTTAAATCCTTGTGTATGTGAGAACACTGCAATAAAGCTCATTCTGATTTGGGGTGTCCTCTACTGGTGAAACATGCAATTACATATGTGATGTTATTGTTTTCCAGATACAGTGGGATCCAGAAATCTGAGATGAGACTGCATTGTGTAAATCAGGGGTTTTCAAACCAAATCCACTTGCAAGGGACCCCCTGTTTTAGAAAAATAGCAAACGTGATATTTTAAAGACAGGATGTTTTCTCAAATAAATAATTGTCGTTTATCAGTGCCATTATACTAAAGAAAAATTCAAGACCTAAAATGGTATTAGGTATTAGGTATTCAGTTGACAGTGTGTCTTTTTTTTCTATTGTAGTAATGTAAACGTTTACACCTGAACTGAAATCTTTTCCGTTCTACTCAAATACATTTGTGTGGCGCTTTTCATAATAAATATTGTTTAATGCAGATTTGAAAGAAAATAGAAATGTACATTTATGCAAATAATAAATGTTTTTTGTTAGACATGAATTTCTAAGCAGGTTTGGTTTTTTGTTCTTACTGTTTAAAACTATGGCAGTCAATAGAATAAAATAATCACTATTAACCGAATGATTTTAAAAAATGAATCGGTAATAATATCAAATAATGCTGTCATTATTTTTTTTTAAATGTCAATTTTCCAAGGACTCCCTAGCAAACACTTGCTGACCAATGGGGTCCTCGGACCCCAGTTTGGAAACCCCTGGTGTAAATCATTAAAATATATATATTTTATTTTTTTATCTAAACCTTGAAATAAACAAAGTTGAATAATTTTAAGAAGTTATGATGCCAAATGAAGAAATATTTAAGGTTATGCACCATTAACACTAACATACTATTTCTAAATCACTAAGCATATAGTGACATTGATATGTAAACTTTTTTGTTTAAAAAGTCAAATGTCCTTCCATTGAATCTACTAATTCTCAAACCTAACTTTTCTATTCCTTCGTGTAGAAACATAGTGTGTCTTTAAAATTCAGTAGCATTTTTGGAGAAAACTAATGTGAAGTATGACCCTCTCTCACCAATGAGGCATTTTCTCCTTTCTGCATGGAATTTAAAACCGGAGGACCTGTGTGATCATCTGTGTGTGTGTGTGGTGTGTGTGTATATATATATATATATATATATATATATATATTAGTTGTATATTTATACTAATCTCTCTCTGTGTGTGTGTGTGTGTGTGTGTGCGCGCGTGTGTTGCTGTAGTGTTGTGCATTTAATAAATAAACTTTGAACTAAACATATACTGTAATGTCATTGCAATTTCAATTGTAAAATGTTGTTGGTTGCGGACTGCCCTGCCTTTTAGAAGTATGTTTGAGTATGGGTCAGTGGTCAACTGTTTACTGATTGACACATCATTTGTTCTTGCTCCTGAAGGATGGGTTCTACGTCTGCCTGGTGGGACAGGGTTGTTTTCGAGGTCAGTGTCTGTCTGTCTGCCTGTGTGTGTGGGAGTGAAGAAGTCTGAGTGGGTTGGTATGTGTGTAAAGATCTGGCTGCATGAGAATCCATCCTGTGTTCAGCTGGGAGTGTCAACATTTACAAACATACAAACAAAAGAACAGTATTACACCATTACAATTTACAGATAGCCTTTTAAAATGTCTCTGTCTTTTTATATTTGTTGCTTTGGCTTTGAAATAAAGAATTTGAATAATTCTATTATAGTTCATTAGCGTTCACGAAGCTCAAATAGTAGAGCATGGCAACTGATAAACCTGAGGTCCTTATTAGTGATCAACCGATGTGGGTTTTTCAATGGCCTATGCCAATACCGATACCTAGAGAGCAGAATGGTGCAGATGGCCATTTTAAATGTTGGTATACAAATTATTTAACAACAGCAAATCTAATGTGCACAGAATTTCTAAAGTGAAACAAACACTTACAGTACTTTAGAGAATATTTACTTTTTAAAAAAAAAAAAAAAACTGAAATTGTTTAATATCCATGGACAATTCTATTGGTAGATTTTGGCACTGCCACAAGGAAAACTTTGCCAAGAGAGCACGGTTATCGGCCTATGCCAGTAATTGAAACAATTGCCAAATATTGGCAGATTAATCAGTCTGGCTGATATATCAGTTTCATCACTAAAGTCATCATGGGTTCAATTCCAAGAGAATACACATACCAATAAAATGTATATCTTAAATGCACAAGTCACTAGACACAAGTATAGACACTTGATTTAATGGTATTGATCACCTAAAAAATTTATTTCTCTCATAATTTACTCACCCTTATGCCATCCAAATGTGTATGACTTTCTTTCACCTGCTAAACTACAATAAAGATTTTTAGAAGAATATCTCAGCACTGTATGTCCATACAATGCAAGTGAATGGGTGCCAACTTTTTGAAGCTCCAAAAATCACACAAGTCGGCATCAAAGTAATTCATAATTCATATGACAGTGGTTAAATCAAAGTCTTCAGAAGCAACATGAAAGGTGTGGGTGAGAAAAAGATCAATATTTAAGTCCTATTTTCCAATAAATTCTCCGCCCTACTCAGAAAATCCCCACTTTAACTTTAAAGGTTTAGTTCACCCAGAAATGAAAATTCTCTAATTTTTTACTCACCCTCACGATAACCCAGATGTCTATGCCTTTCTTTCTTCAGCAGAACACAAATTAAGATTTTTTGTAGTATATTTCAGCTCTGTAGGTCCATACAGAGCAAGTGAATGAATGGGTGCCACATTTTTGAAGCTCCAAAAATCTGATAAAGGCAGTATAAAAGTAAACCATATGACTCCAGTGGTTAAATCCATATGTTCTGAAGCAATATGATAAGTGTGGGTGAGAAACAGATAAATGTTTATATATATTTTTTATAGAAATTCTTCTTCCTGCCCAGTAGGGGGCGATATGTATGAAGAGTGTGAATCAAAAACACAAGAACAAGAATGTGAAAGATAAAATGGAGGCTGACTGAGTAGGGAGGAGAATTTACAGTAAAATTGGACTTAAATATTGATCTGTTTCTCACCCACTTCTATCAAATTGCTTCTGGAGACAATGATTTAACCACTGGAGTCATATGGATTACTTTTATGCTGACTTGTGTGATTTTTGACACATTTTGGCACCCATTCACTTGCATTGTATGGACCAAAAGAGCGGAAAAATTCTTCTTTAAATCTTCAAAGAAACTCATACACATCTGGGATGGAATAATGGTAAATGATGAGAGAATTTTAATTTTTGGGTGAACTATTCCTTTAACATTCTTCTTGTGTTTTTGGTGATACACATTCTTCAGGCATATTGCCCCCTAGTGGACAGGGAGAAGAATTTCGAATGAAAAAGGAAAACACTGGAGTCATATATATACTTTTATGATGCCTTTATGTGCTTTTTGGAGCGTCAAAATTTTAGAACCCATTTACTTTCATTGTTTGGACCTACAGAGCTGAATATTCTTCTAAAAATCATCATTTGTGCTCTGCAAGAGAAAGTCATACACAGCTGAGAGAATTTAAATTTTTTGGGTGAAATATTCTTTTAATCATGTAAAGATTCAGACAATTTTGATCAGTGTCACATGGAAAATATAAAATAGCACATTTCATTCTCCCACGTTAGAATTGCATCTCAATGCTAGAAATGGGTGGAGTCAGTGCCTTATGTCTCTTAGCAGAGGGACTATTTGAACACACAGGTTAATCCAGGAAATGACATCTAATCCACAATAAAGCAAACGTTATGACACACGAACATAGTCACAGAAATACACCCACCCGAGCATCATACTGCGTGCTGCATCTATGATCTCATTACAAGCCAATGAGCAAACTGACCTAAACATCTTTGATAACCCTGTTTTTTCATGCATGCAATGCCTACATCTGTCTTCACACAAAACACTCTTGTCTATAGGTGTCAGTCTCCATGGATACCAGCTGGCTCCGAATAAGAATGCAACATCATTAGCATATTCAAAGTTAGGGAATAAAGTGTAGAGGACAATGTGAATTACAACAAAGAAATTGAAGATGTAGACATGGTGAATATGGAGTGCATGGAGTTGGTGAAGAATGTTCCTGCAAACACCATAAAGCAGTAAATAACATCACGGCTAACTGGATGTGCAAACATACACACACAAATCAACAAACTCAATTTACATACACACAAACTGTATGCACACACACTCAGGTGGGGGTCAAAAAGCTGCTCTTAGGACCAAATTCATCAGGCTATTGGTCAGTCTCCTTACCTAGTCCATTAGCTACATGCTGGGTTCTAATCCTAATTGACATAAAAAAAAGCTCAGACTATGTGTAGTCACATGCACGCACACAAACAGGAGGTACAAATAGATGTTTTATAAGGATAAGCAGCGTCTACGACAAATAAAGTGTATCAGACACTCTTAGACAAACTGATTATTGTTTAGAAAGCTGCAACACACTCCACAAATTTGGTTGTGGCACTAAAACTCCATGACAACCCCTGTATATCAAACAATAATTGAGATAAATGGACACACACACACCCACACAAGTGAAAGGTCAAAGAGTGGACACACATATGGCTTGCACACTGTCGGCTTGCACACATATGTACTTAATTATGGACACAAACACACACTTACACTCCAAGAGGTCAACTAAGGCCAACTCTTACACTTATTTTTATCTCTAAACCTCACCTACCCCCTCACACACATATTATTAACTGACTTAATTCACATACACACAAGTACAAATGATCTGATATTTACATTCATTTGTTTGCTTGATGGAGCTGCTACTTTTTTTGCATATTGTACTAGTTTTACACATTGTCTTGTGCAATCGTCGAGCCATTCGCGACTAAAGTTCATTATAACACACATGCACACAGAGACACATATAGAATATCTGTAACTATAACAACATTACGATATTGGACCCATAAAAGGACACAGCGGGGTATCTGTCCAGTTTATTATCACATTACTAAACAATAGCATGCGCACAAAGGAATCTATACTGTGATACCAAGCTGTACTTTTATTATTCACTCTTTTTTGGGTAAACAATTTCATCTCCTTTGCTTTAGTTTTGCTAACCTTGTACCTGAGCTCAAGGGAGTATAACAGGAACATGCAAATCTGTACTTTTTGATGAAAAAAATTAGACATTCGTTTTTACAGACTTTGGCCAGTGTATAAGCATGGGTCAGGCTGGTTCTCCTGTTGTGAGGTTTTGTTCTAGGTAGTGAAGCAAAATTGTAGCTCATTAGTGAGAGACCTCACAGATCCAACAGCAACACTATAATCAGCACTTCACAGCTCGTTAACACACACACACACACACACACACACACACACACACACACACACACACACACACACACTAACTATCTAACTGACCAGTCCAATCAATAATTTTGACCAGTGCTGCAATAATCTCTAACTTAAAACAAACACCCTCAAGTGCAATATACAGTATTACTAGATGCCATTACACATAATAACATACTTCTATCCTCATTGATAAAACATACATATATAGTGGAGCCTAAAAGTCTGAGAACATATTTTTGCATTTAAACCTGGAAAAGTAAAGTTTAAAATGTAAGACGTTATGAGCCAAAATGAAGAATAAATATTTACGATTCTGCACTATGTCTACTATTTCTTCTTATCAAATGTAATGCATATTTGTGCTTTTGATGTGCATTTGAGGTCAGATTTCCTTACTTTCATTGAAGCGCAAACGATGCTCCTTGGAACATTTTCAGATCAAGCTTGAATAATATGGATCATCAGTTTTGCTTCCATTTGCAAGAAACAGTATAGTGATCAATCAATAGAGTTTTTTTTTAAAAGAAATAGTTCTCTCATCATTTACTCACCCTCATGCCATCCCAGATGTGTATGACTTTCTTTCTTCAGCAGAACACAAACTAAGATATATATTTTTTAAATATCTCAGCTGTTTTGGTCCATTCAATGCAAGTGAAATGTGACCAGAACTTTGAAGCTCCAAAAAGCATATAAAGGCAGCATAAAAGGAATCCATATGACTACAGTGGCTTAATCCATAACTTCAGAAGTGATATGATAGGTGTCGGTGAAAAACAAATCAATATTTAAGTATATAAATTCTCCTCCCTGCCCAGTAGGTGGCGATATGCACAAAGAATGCACATCGCCAAAAACACAAGAAGAAGAACTCTTAGGAAAGAAGAGAGCGCTTAGGAGGGCTGGTGAAAGTGGACATTTATAGTAAAAAAGGACTTAAATGTTGATCTGTTTCTCACCCACACCTATCATAACGCTTCTGAAAACAATGATTTAAACACTGAAGTCGTCTGGATTACACAGCCTTTAGAGACCTTATTCACCCTAGCACCATCTTCGGAATGTTTGGATCAATGGAACGAATGGTGTAAAGCTGTATAAAGCTCCTAGATCACATATGATTTTCCACAACTCATGTTGTCTGGAGTTCTTTGTATACTGAATGTTCTTGGACAGATATTTTATAAATTTTTTGTCCACGGAATGACCCAAAAACACCTTAAAATGCAATAAAGCACATTGAAGAGACTGTAAGTCTATCCCTCACCGCCTCATTGTCATTTCCATTAAAAATCAAAGATGGAATAGGATCTATGCTGCCTTTATGTGCTTTTTGGAGCTTCAAAGTTCTAGTCACCATTCACTTGCATTGAATGGACCTAAAGAGCTGAAATATTCTTCTAAAAATCTTCATTTGTTTTGCAGAAGAAAGAAAGTCATTCACATCTGGGATGGCATGAGGGTGATTAAATGCTGAGAGAATTTTTGGATGAACTATTCCTTTAATGACTGATTCTTAAAACGTTTACATGTGGTACCCACAGTTTTGAATGTTTGGTTACACTGTGGGACATAGCAAGTACTTAGTCATTCTAAAATTCATGTATATGTTTTATTCTTTTCACTCAAATTGTTATGCTGATTATTTATTTTGTAATATATTTTTTATTAAACTAGAAAAGAATGCAAAATCGCAACATTTTCACTAGTGCTTGAAATGCACATGCATGCACATGTGCTTTATTCGATTGCGAACTACAGAAGGCTATTCTTAATTAGGAAACACATAAAACACACATTTTGGCACATCCATGCCTCTCTCTGCACCTTAACACATACATACATACATACATACACACTCATTCAAACATTCTTGTGTGAAGGGGGCCCATTACAGCTCTGTTACCTAATAACTACATGTGGGGTCAATATGTGCAATGCAAAGTGTGTATGTGATGTCCCCACCCAGTTTTAGGTCATTCATACCCCTCCTTCTGTTGTGCTCTCTTCCACCCTCTCTCACTCCTCCCTATTACTCTTGTCTGTATAAAGAGGGGGTGAAGCTACATTACCTTGAATGGACTTTCAGACTCATCAGGTCATCTATCCAGAAGAGAAGAGAGAGTGAACAGAGCGAGCTGGGACTTTGGAAAAGTTGGAGAGATCCGGGCCGAACACTTTAGCTGCATCCACTTTTCAACGTCAGTGAGAAAGAAATTAGTGATACTGACAGACATTTAGGAGGATTTCAATAGTGCATTATTTGCATACTCACCGGAGACATCTGAGAACACTCGGGTCTGCACAGCAGACCAAACCTCAGCATCACCATGAGAATCTTCCATCCGCTGTATCTGTGTCTGTTGCTGCTGACAGTACTGCTCATCACCAGCGCGGAGAAACAAGGTGAAAACATTTACGTCAACTGTCGTTTGTGAATCAATTACAAGTCAAGCAGATATTAAATGAATGTAGAGTTTTAAAAATTCTGTTTACAGATAGTTTGCCGTTTCTAGCCTGTACTTAATGTGGTCCTTTAAGAGCTTTCATGTAGCCTACTGTTAGTGTTTTGATACTCTTTGATACGGTTTGAAAATGTCTTTACCTTGAGTCTTTCAAATTTGCAGAAAGGTGGCAAATGATACGATACATTTGAATGTTATTTTTTTGGTCGATTATATGTATATATGAAGTTCATCCAGCGCTCTGTTTGTTCTCTGAATTGTAAAGTTTCTCGTGAATGTTCAACTGCGTGAGAAACTGCTCCAAACGACTCTGAATTATTCAGACTGAATCGCGAACCGATTCAGACCGTTTTGCCCACGCGTTTGACCAATTCACTGACAAGAACCGATTGAAAATAATGATTCAGACCCGAATCGGGCATTGCAAGTTGTGATACTGAACAGACCACAGGAAAAGAATATCTGGTTGTCTTTTTTTCCCCTATTAGGCTCCTAATTAGCCTAAAACGATTCAGTTTTTCGACAGCCCCACAGAGTAGGCCATAGTTGGACATATGAATTAAGATATTTTAATATTCTCAATTTTTTTTAAAAAATCACATTATGCAAAAGATGCATACTGTATATAGCCTGTGCATATATAAGACTATTTTTAAGATTTACGCTTTTCAAAATGTAACAAAATTCCATGAATAAGACGATATTTTATAATAATTTTATTTTAAGATTACTCAAATTCAATTAGATGGAATTTTGTTATGAAATTGAAATGTGCAAATATTTAAAAAAAATTAAGTTTATTTTTTGAGTAAGTTCGAACCTCAGAAGGGATAATACAATAAACATACTAGTAAAAAATTAAAATACAAATATAAAATAGGCAACTTAAGTCTCTGTGGATGAAAGAGTTTGGCAAAAGAATGCAGCATGGGCTCGAGTTTAAAAATAAAAATCCAGTTTAATTTATTCAGTTTAAATCCTTAAGAATCAGTGTGATTCAATGGTAGCCTACAATACTGGTGCATACAAATGGCATTTACACATGCATTGAATGAGTGAGTGAAGTGCACACAAAGTATTTCAGGTGCGCGGGAGTAGAAGTGGTGTGGCTTAGTGGTTAAAGATCTGGGCAAGTTGTAGATTTTTTACCCCAGAAAGGCTTTATCCGTGAACTTTTTATTGATCATTCCAGTCTGCTTCTGGAGAACTGGACTCTCTTTGAATAAACGTCAGCAAATTGACTCATTAGATCTGGTTGGCATGTTTGTGGCCGTGCCTGTGCTCAGTCATGGCTGATTTAGGGTCAACGCTTTGAGTGGATTTTAAGTGGCGCTTGATGCGTCTACTTCCCGGCAACATACTCCAGAGATGAGCTCGAGTTTCGCAAAGACCTCATTTTACCCTAAAGACGTGTGAATATAGGCGATATAGGTCACGTTTATGTTACATTTATGCAAGGCTTGGTTTGGGTTGCAGCTTTTCCATTAATCATGGTATAAATATGGGGGGGCTTGTTTTGATTATTGGGTACCTCCCCCCATCCCCCCTGGAATCTATGCAATATGCATTTATTTACATATTATAATTTAATTCGTGAACTTTATAGGCCTACGTTATATTACGATGTATACATGGGAAATGGTCTGCAATTACCCCCAATATTTGAGATTATTTAAACGTTTGTCCAATCGTAATGTAAATGTAATTTACGTGGATCACTCTACGTGTATACACTCTCATCTCCCGCTGCTGTGGCGGCAATGCGCAATTAATCTGGTGCCCGTGGGCGATCAAGCACCGGCGTTCATTGTTAGTCATGATGTTGAGCACAATAGGCATAATGCATTAGCATAGGGTTACTGCGGTGAAAGAGAGTAAGAAAGGGAGGTACATGGAGTTCGCATAGTTGCAGTCAAAGGCAGATATAAAAGCGCACGGTTCTTAGGCGCGTCTCCTCCCGTGCGCACCGTGCCATTGTCCCTCCGCCTCTGGGAGAGGATCTAATAGCTGCTTATGGAGGGAAGTGACGTGACCGTTATCAGAAGAACCTCTGATTGTTATATTGCCCTCCAGATTGTTTGTTACCTACTAGGGTGACCATTCAATTTGATTTTATTTCAGGTAACACCCTAACCAGGGGGGCAGATCCTGGGTAAGGAGGGGGATACGGGGGGCACCCCCATTAACTTTGGGGGAAAAATCAAAGTTGACATATACAACTCCTGACCCCAATTATCTAACTGGGTTTCAATAGAGATGGAGGACGTCTTTTAAATTTAGGTTAAGATTTACCCTATCTTCTATTTGAATTAGTACTAATAACCATCTATTTTCCATCTGTCTTTCATTTAGATTTTCTGAAGATAAGGCGGAAATATCGCAGACATAACTGCCTAAAAAAGCGTTGTCTGCCTCTTCACTCCATGGTCCCGTTCCCTTGAGGTGAGCCACACACACTAACTTTAGCTCACAGACAGCATATTTCCTTTTATTACACAGTGGAATGAGCAAATATTGAATAAGGGCCATCAAAGTGTTATACATTGTTCAAGAGGAGCATCATTTGGTTTTCAGACATTCCACGCAGATATTTGTCAACAAATAATCACAGAATACCTTGAATATCTGTTGTGACCCCTTGACAACACACACCGAGTCTTGCCTAACAAGTGTGTGCTCTTCATTTATGAATGGCATTTACCGCTCCATTGTGATCATGCGTCCTGTGTGCATTTGTGTTCAGAGAAGGGAAAACCAGATTAATTAACAAACCGCCTGCCAGATCTCAACCGGCCTAAAGCCACAGTGGAAACAAACAACAAGAGAGAAAGAGAGGGAAAGACTTTAAGTAAATACCCTGCACTAAATGACCTGGGAAATTATTGGATCTTTCTAGCAGTGAGACTTTCTCTTGGACCGGGAGTAAACACAAACACTCCACAACCTCCCAAGCACACAAAAGAGTGGAGACCTCAGTTACACGGCCCAAGCAGAGACACATACACACACAGACAGATGAGAAAACCCCAACCCCCAAAAATACGACCCATTTTAACTATCTGCCACACACACAGTAAAGCTTGGGTGGGACTCAGCTCTCAAAAACACACCTGGCAGCCTTTTAGACAAAGTTACTGAAGAGAAAAGCACTTAATAAATGGAATGAGTAATAACAGGCACCAAATCACATAATGCATATATACAAACAATACAAGCTAAAAACAAAATGTATAAAGTGGTATTGAGGTAAATGTAGTGTGTGTCTATGGCTTGGGTAAAAATTCCCCAAAAGTGACATAACCTCTCTTTGGGGGCATTAAAGGATGCCAAGTGGAAATCAGTTTAACAATAAAGCATATACTGTTTTTTTTTGGGGGGGGGGGGATTTCTTGTAGGTAGAGTGTTCTAATAAAAACAACAGAAGTATATCATTTAAAGGGAAAGTTCACTCAAAAATGAAAATTCTCTCATCATTTACTCACTCTCATACCATACCAGATGTGTATGACTTTCTTTCTTCTGCAGAACACAAACAAAGATTTTTAGTAGTATATTTCAGCTCTGTAGGTCCTCACAATGCAAAGAGAATGGTGGCCAGACCTTTGAAGCTCCAAAAAGCACATAAAGGCAGCATAAAAGGAATCCATTGGAGTCCAGTGGTTAAATCAATGTCTTCAGAAACGTATGCATACACATGATAGGTGTGGGTGAGAAACAGATCCATTTTTAAGTCCTTTTCAATAAATAAATTCTCCTCCCTCTCCAGTAGGTGGTAATATACATGAAGAATGTGAATCACAAACAAACAAAAGAAGAAGCATGTGAAAGTAAAAGTGATAGTACAGTAAAAAAAACACTTAAAAATTGATCTGTTTCTCACCACACTTATCATATCACTCC
This sequence comes from Moxostoma hubbsi, assembly GCA_032164185.1. Taxonomy (NCBI): domain Eukaryota; kingdom Metazoa; phylum Chordata; class Actinopteri; order Cypriniformes; family Catostomidae; genus Moxostoma; species Moxostoma hubbsi. Next base: position 44,300,131 of record JAVLUX010000012.1, on the reverse strand, counting down.
TTAAGACATGGATTTAACTACTGGAGTCATATGGATTTCTTTTATGCTACCTTTATGTGCTTTTGGAGCTTTATTGGTGTTCAGCAGAATAAAGAAATGAATTGTCATTTTTTGGGTGACTATTCCTTTCAGGAAGCATTTAGTTAGATCATTCTTAGAAATGATTGTATGTGAAGGCCTATATATTTGACTCTGGACATGCACTCTACATAACTGGTGAGGGGATTAGGAGTGTGTTTTGGTGTGTGACATGATGCTGTATCTGTGGAGACGCACATTCAATGTGACAGCCTACCGGAGCCGCCTACTGTTTTCAGACACTCCGGAGAGGTTGTCACCTTTAACCTTTACTCTATGACCCCATAACAATGAGCCAGAGCTAGTCTGAAGTTAACAAAACACACACACACACATTTATATATGTATATATAGGAACAATGTTCAAAATACAATGAAAGCGAAACAAAGATCACTTAAACGACAATCAATATACATTCTATCTATAAGCTTGGAAGATTGTGAATTGAAACTCTTTTGTTTTCCTCTCACATAGGTTTTACAGTTGACTGGAGAGAAACCTCTATACAGGAATGTTGAACAATTCATATGATGTGATGGACATCAAGAGCCAAACAATAAGATTACCAAAGGCAAGCATTGTACAAACGTTGGATGGTAATCAGAACAAGAGCTTCATCTCAGAATAATCACCAAAGACTTTTGTATCCGCCTATATACTGTAATCAACTAAGCTATGCCAGTCGCTATTGTAGAGCGAGTGTATGTTGTGATTTTACGAATGTGTGTTAGAGAAAAAGCCATAGGGACATCCACTCCAACCAAAGATTGGAGATTGGTTTACCAAAATCACTGTAAATAGTAAAGACTGAATGAAATGTGTTTATATGTAAGTTATGCACTTCAAATGTTTTATTGTTTTCCAGCTTAAATAAAAAGTGTATTGTCTTTTCACCCGGGCTCAGTGTGTCTTATGCAGTCCATACCGCTTTTGTGGTAAGGAGATATATTTTAATTTTACAAGCTGTTATTGTACAAATAACAGTGAAGAGTGTTGTGCTGTGACCACAAGACTGGATGCTTCTGAAAAAGTGCTCCTGATCAGAAAGGTCAGTGCTCTGACAAATTCCCAGATGGTCAATTCTTGTTTTGCATATTCAGTAACAAGTGTAACACTTTACAATAAGGTTCCATTTGTTAACATTAGTTAATGCAGTATGAACTTTTTTATTCTTATTAACTTTAACAAAGATGAATTGCTGTAAAATGTATATTGTTAACTGTTTGTTCATGATACCTAACGCATTAACACATGTTAACAACTGGAACCTTATTGTAAATTGTTACCGTAACAAGTATTATTTGTTAAACATTGTTATCTTGAATTTCTTGCACCCTCAGTTGTACTCACTGAAGTTACTGACAGAGTTCCCACTGAGGCTACACATTTCATCTCACTTGTAACAAATTCAGGATATGGAAAGCTGCAATTTGTATGTTTTACTCAGAATTTGGTAATGTTAAATTCACTATTCTGATGGGTGCATATCTTTTGCAAATTAACAAGATCTCGCTAACCAGAATGCAGTGTGCAGAAAAGGTAGCGAGAACAGAACAGTAATCAGGTAGATGAATGGGAAAAACAAAACGGCATAAAAAAAACAACCGACGTTATCATTCTAGCATTTCAGCACATTTTCTTTCCCTCCTGAAATGTGTGCTTGCACACTGACATTTTTGAATGTAAAAGGAAAACATTTGCCAAAATTTTTATATCGATATGATCGCTATATGATTTTTCTCTATCTCTCTGTGTCTGTAAATATGTATCAAATCAGCCACAACATTAAAACCACCTGCCTAATATTGTGTAGGTCCCCAACGTGCCGCCAAAACAGCGCCAACCCGCATCTCAGAGTAGCATACTGAGATGATATTCTTCTCACCACAATTGTACAGAGTGGTTATCTGAGTTACCGTAGACTTTGTCAGTTCGAACCAGTCTGGCCATTCTCTGTTGACCTATCTCATCAACAAGGCGTTTCTGTCGTTCACTGGATGTTTTTTGTTTTTGGTACCATTTGGAGTAAATTCTGGATGGATAACATCACGGAGTGGACTAGCAAGAACTTCGCCACAACCCAGATGTTTGCCTATGACCGACAGAAATGGAGGAAGACGGTGTTTGACTCAACCATACAGGAGGGTTAAGGGACAAATGATGATGATGAAGTAAATTCTAGACACTGTTACGCGGAAAAATCCCAGGAGATTCAGCAGTTACTGAAACACTCAAACTAGCCCTTCTGACACAACAATCATGCTATGCTCCAAATAACTGAGATCACATTTGTTCCCCATTCTAATGGTTGATGTGAACATTAACTGATGCTCCTGACTCGTATCTGCACGGTTTTATGCACTGCACTGATTAGATAATCACATGGATGATTGTTGGTGTCAGATGGGCTGGTTTGAGTATTTCTGTATCTTCTGGGATTTTCGTGCACAACTGTGTCTAGAATTTACTCAGAATAGTGCCAAAAACAAAAAACATCCAGTGTGCGGCAGTTCTGTGGATGGAAATGTCTTGTTGATGAGAGGTTAACAGAAGAATGGCCAGACTGGTTTGAACTGACAAAGTCTACAGTAACTCAGATAACCACTCTGTACAATTGTGGTGATAATACTATCATCTCAGAATGTTATTCAGCACTGTTTTGTGGCACGAGTGGGACCTACACAATATTAGGCAGGTGGTTTTAATGTTGTGGCTGATTGCCGTATATTCAAATTTATATAAACTACAGATTTTAAATGACTTTTAAGAATATATTAATATTCCAGGCCTGGAAACCGTAATTTAAAAATTTTATTCCGGTTTTCCATTACATGAAAACCCTGCAATGAGCACCGGACAGAAATTTAGTTTGTATTTGGATCTTCAAACATGTTATTATTATTGGTTTTCTTGGTTCATGTTTAACCATCAAAATGAGATCTTAACTCAATATCTGTCAAGAGCACACCTATTTTAATTGAAATTAAATTTATTGAAATCGTATTTCAAAACGATTAATTATTTTATTCACATTATTGTACATAAAAATACAGTAGTACAAAAGATTTTTACCTGAAGCATCAGGACTAAAAAAAAGTCAGTATGTCCCAAACAACCCACATGTCACCAGAAAGATCCTATCAACACAATCTTTACACATAAAAGCAGCACTGAACCACAAAGCTGAGGTATAAATGACTTGTTAAAGAAACTATACGACATACGCAATATTACTTTCACATACATACAAACACAGATATATCAGTAAGACGCTAAAGCTTTTGATTTGATAAGATCTTACTACCCAAAAACTCATAATGAGCATGTTTAGTGAACATTTCTGCAGGAGACGTTTTTGACTTCCTAATTGCGCCCATTGTCTAATCAGACATGTTGTCATGGAAATGTGAGAGCATCGTTAGAGAGGTTGCTAAGGTTCGTTTCCCACCAAAAGCCTTCTGATCAGTCAGCCGCGGCTGCCGATTCCAGTCAAGATAGACGCGCACACATACTCGCATGCACGCAGAATTTCCACAAACAGCTCTGACTCTTGAGTCACTCTCTCTTGCTGTGTGTGGGTGTCAGTCTCTGATCTGCTGGCTGGTTAGGCTGAGGATTCGCTTGCTTAGATGACTGTTGTGCTGTTTGAGATAATCAATCAGGTCTGCCTGCTTTTCTACAAGTTCCTCCAGACTGGAGCCGTCCCTGTGAAATAAACCACACAAAACATTTGCACCTGTTTCAACTGTCCACAGCACATGGACTTGAAATGTGAATGTGTCTGTGTGCCTATGAAAACACCAGTCAGCAAAAGACAAAAAAGCACTGCTGCATTGTATTAAAACAAGTTCCAATTGTGATCATTTACAAACACAAATGGACAATTACGTCACGTGTGTTGGGCGTAAATTGTGCCTTAAATGTACTACTACAATAGGCAGGGAGGACTACATTTCACCATAATACAAGGAGAAATAACTATGGGTCTCATTCACTAATAAATGCATAAAAGTTGTATGCACAACTTTTGTGTTGTCTAACACAACATTTCCGCTGGATTCACAACAGGTGAATACGCATCTAAATTTGTTCACATCCATGGATAGTAAATAAAACCTTATTTTTACATTAAGCGCTTTCTTCCCTATTGAAATCCACTATAAGAACAGCTTAACATTGCATAACGTAAGAAAGCATCAACCTTGGAATGCAGATTATCCGCTCAAACTTTGGTGGTCAACAATGTCTATAGCAGTATCAAAACACATAGCACAAAATGTAATCTTTTATGTTGTTAGTCCTATTGTATTACTTTAGAAGGAAAATGCTTAACATTGTATAATGTCCTGAGACAGTGGCTACATATAAAGGGAGGAGCCAAGAATCTAAGCAAAAAGAGCATTACCTTAACAACAGACATATACAGACAACTTCTAGGAATGCGCTTAACATAAAAATATTGACTTTCTCTTTGGATTTCAGATATCTTCTTTTAGCAGTAGTTAAGCGTTCATGAAAAGTCAAGAGTGGGGGAACTTTAGTTCTCTTTTTGGTACGCTTTAAGAAGTCCCTGTGTGGGTGTGTTACCTGAAGCCTGTCTCGGCATGCACATCAGTGGAGCAGCCGTGAGAACACTCCTCTTCATTTATATCAGGATGTGGCTTCTTGCTATTGAACTTCACCACATGCACTGTAATGCAGGGAATACGAAGAGTTTCTTTCAATCATTGCAATAAGACTGAACAGTGGGGTCCAAAAATGTTTCTAATTAAACATGGAAATGAACTCAAACTTAAAAAGAAAAGTTACTATGTAAAATTAAGACATATATGGTACTATTTCTAGGTCACTATCAAATGTCAGGTTTCCTTGCTTCCATTAAAGCACACAAGATGCATAATTTATAAAAACATTCCAACGAGCAGGGATAACATGGATTATCAGGGTTTACACACATTTGTGGAGTCTGTGCCAGCTCAGGTGAATGCAAGGGGCACATACTTGTACTTAGAATACATAAGTACATACAAATTCATGCATGTATTTCAATCAAATTGATGTGCTGATAATGGGGAAAACAAGTGATCTTAGTGGCATGATTGTTGCTGTCAGACTGCTGATTTCCTTGGATTTTCACGCACAAGAGTCTCTAAGAGTGTATAGAGAATGGAGCATCCAGTAAGTGGCAGTTCTGTGGGTGAAAATGCCTTGTTGATGAGAGAGGTCAATGGAGAATGGCCAGACTGGTTCGAGCAGACAGAAAGTCTATGGTAACTCAGATAACCGCTCTGTACAATTGTGGTGAGAAGAATGGCATCTCAGAATGTGCAACATGTCGAACCTTGAGGCGGATTGGCTACAACAGGAGAAGACCACCCGGGACACTTTATAGGACCACAGTGTTACTAATAAAGTGCTCGGTGAGCGTATTTACCATTTAAAAGAAGCTGAAATGAGCCAGATAGAAATGCTGATAGCTGTGGAGTGTGTCTGATGGTGCAAGCCATCCTTTAAAGTGAGCTAGGTGTGTGAAGACACACAGTTCAAGAGTCATGTTCATTCCAGATATTCGTGCAAGAAGCGTGAAATGCAGGGCAATGGTGTGGTTTCACACGTCACTTCTCTCTAACACCCTTAAAATGTCTCTCAACCAGCAAGCTTTTACTCTTTCCAGTGCAACCGATCAGCAAGTTCAAGCAGATTCAATCAGTAGCTAAAATTACAATCTGAATGTTTATATGCACTTTAAAAGTTTAATTTCAAAAATAAATAATCTTTTTCAAATGTCAATACTTAAGTCTGACTGATTTTGAGGTCATTCAAATTTTCGATGATATTGCGCCACTTATACTTGGACATACAACTGAAGACTAAGGCTCGACTGCCCATTAGGGTTTGACTATAACTGTGCATGTAAACTTAATGAATTTAAAAAGGAGGGCAGACTGGAAATGTATCTGGCAATTAAAACTTAAACAGTCAGAAGGATAATCCAAGCGCACGTGAATGCTTTGCTAGTGCATTTTTAGCGCATGGTCAAGTTTCAAATACTTGCAGGTGAAGTGTGTAATTTTCATGCCACTAGCATCACCAGATGAAACTGCCTAAATCATGACTGTTTTCAAAAGGGTTTCGTGAACAGATTGTGTTAAGAATTGCAGTGTGACACATTTCAGTTTAAGAATGTAACAACGCATGAAATCGAGCTTGCATAGCAAAAGCATTTGTGTCAACATAACCTGTGCAGAGTATGTTTTAGATCTAAAACTATGACTTAAAAGGAATATTCCGATTTCAATAGTAGTTAAGCTTAGTCGACAGCATTTGTGGCATAATGTTGATTAACACAATAAATTATTGCAACTCATTCCTCGTTCAAAAACGAGAGCAAAAATCTGGGTTAAAGTGAGGCGCTTACAATGGAAGTGAATAAGGGCCAATCCGTAAATGTTAAAACACTCACCATTTCAAAAGTATAACCACAAGATACAAATAATATGTATGTTAACATGATTTTAGTGTGATAAAATCACTTACTAACCTTTTCTGTGTAAAATTAAATCCAATTTTACAAATTTTTTTGCAATTACAACAAAGTAAACCCTAAAATGATCATTAAAATTTTGATTGAATGAACTCTACGGCTCAAACAACACACGTTTTAACAGAAGATTTGATTTAAGTGCTTTTATTAAATTTTAAACTTCACATTTCTAACTTTAAACTCTCAAACAATTGGCCCTCAATGCAAGTACTTCAAAGCAACCTTGATTTTTGCTTTTATTTTTATAATTTTAGTTGTTTTTTTTAAATCTCCCCTTTTCTCCCCAATTTGGAATGCCCAATTCCCAATGTGCTCCAAGTACTGTGGTGGCATAGTGACTTGTCTCAATCCAGGTGGGAGGAGGAATCTCAGTTGCTTCCGCGTCTGAGACAGTCAACCCGTGCATCTTATCACGTGGATTGTTGAGCACGTTACCAAGGAGACATAGATTCACAGCGGCTTCAAACCAGCCACCACGGCATCCACACACAACTCACCATGCGCCCCACCGAAAGCGAACAACATTATAGCGACCACGAGGAGGTTACCCCATGTGACTCTATCCTCTCTAGCTACCGGGTCAATTTGGTTGCTTAGGAGACCTGGCTAAATCCACTCAGCATGCCCGAACTCACGAACTCCAGGTGTGGTAGCTAGCATCTTTTTTTCGGGGAATTAGAGAGAGGAGAGAGAGACGGGCTCACCGGCCCTGACCACGTTGACTGGTCCTCAGCTGCACTGCCTCTTAGAGGACGGCAGCGGCTCCTCCGTCCCCCGGCGGACGGCAGGGGCTCCTCGATCTCCTGGCAGACGGCAGCGGGGAGGACTCCATGACAGCGCATCCTTCCTCTTTCCCGGTTTCAGAACCAATGTAACGGATTCACGTGATGGGCAAGGAGGAAGCTGGGACCGGCTTGATAAACACGTAGACAGATATTTCTTAAGCCTATCATAAAACAACATCATATGCCACCTCCCCGCAGACACGCCGAACACACACACGCACAGCTTAATGTCTCTCTCTCTCTCTGTCTGCTACCGTCTCCTCACCTTAAATACTCCCACTGCCCCTCACTGGTGTGGCACACAGGTGGACCTCATTCAACACTTATTTTCCCGGCCTCGCTCTACCCAAACGCTGCTCGCCATAGAGTCAAAATTATTTTCCTTTAATTTTAAACAGAGGAATACACTTATAAGCAGGACACTACGGTAAACCTGTAAGATATAAGTCCCAAGAATACTTTGGTTTTCTGCATGCCGAATGTCTTCATCATCAGTATGCACAGACTGTTAAGTATCACAAAGCTGTCATAGTGTGCAACTGTGCACACGTCGTCCACGTATGTATGGCCTTGCTGTAAAATGGGACACTTCGAAAGGATAAGCGGTCAACCACTCGCGAGACGGAACAGCACACAGACAAACAAAGTATGCCCTGGGCTTTCAGGAGACACCGGCAGTAGTGTGCATTATAAATCATGATAAAAGGTTTCCTGTCACAGGCTCTCTTACAAAAGCATCCTGCACAAATTGTGTTTGTATCAATAATCACAGCATGCAGCCAAGAATTTAAGTTCTAAATACATCGATTTAAGCCTATTTGCAAGTTTAAGAGTCACTCTTTTAAAGATCCATATTGATCGACCACTAATGTAAATGTCTATGTCGGTTACAGCATGCTAACAATACTACTGTCCAGCTACATATGCTGAAACATCCAAAAAGTAAGCAATATTAATTCAACTATAGGTCTTTAAACATAAGAAGCATTATAGGTTGTGCTATCGAGAGTGCTAAAAACATGAGGGTTTCTATTTAACATCTAAAACTGCTCTAGAAATCAAAGTGGAAGAAAAATATCAACGTCTCTCAGGGTGTCTGAATACATACTATTGACACCTTAATCACCTAAAACGAACAAAATTACTCAATTCCCAGCGTTGTTCCTGGCCCACACCTGCCTAGCCCATGACAAACACACCAATCAGATAAAACCACTCTTTCTTCAATCGCCTGCAGGAAATGGGGGCCAACAGGCCATTGAGTTGAGCAGGAAGGAGGTCAGGGATTCCCTCTTTAGAGATAATGTACACCTTTTCTCTCGCTCTGAAGTGCCATAGAAGTGTCATCTATACAAACAACTGAACTGAGAGAATGAAGCTTAAGTAGTTATTTGAGATGAAATAGTGTGTGTGTTGAGGTATGTAATGTTTCAGGGTTATTTGACAGTTCTGTCAACACACATAAAGAATAGTTTTTAAAGAGAGAGAGTGACAGTCTTTCTAATATACGTGTCACATTCCTCACATCTCTGTTAAACAGTAGTGCTTCCCTCCACAAAAGACCATAAAAATAAACACTATTACAATAACCCAAACCTAAATTACATTCACACGCACACACACACACACACAACCAACCAACCACATTGTGTCAACGTTCAATAATTCATGACGTATGCAGCCTAACACACTGTAATGCAGAAGTTAAAACCGTAAAAAGATTGTATCGCTTATCTGCCATATAATATTTCTCTTAAGAACTCTTGACATTGAACGCCGTCGTTCTCAATAAAAAATAGCTAATGTAAATTTATCGGTTTGATCAATATTTTTTATCTACATTTATACTTTCCCCGGTTATCAGGTTTACCAATAAAGTCAAAACAAAGATAAACTTGCATAGTGAAAGACAAATTGTGCAAAGTCTTAGATTACTAGACTTTTGGAACAAAATTTACCCGACATTTGTTAAGCGAAGAGCCTTGTGCAACAATAATGTGGTTTAAATTATTTCTTTGTTGACTTTGTAAAATATTAAAGGAATGTTCCGGGTTCAATACAAAATGTGGAATGCTGTTAATTAACACAAAAAATGTATTTTGATTTCCCCCTTCTTTTCTTTAAAAAAATAAACATAAAATCTGGGTTACAGTGAGGCATTTACAAGGGAAGTGCATGTGGGCCAATTTTTGAACGTTAAAATACTAACTTTTTCAAAAGTAAAGACAAGACATAAACAATATGTGTGCAAACATGATTTTAGTCTGATAAAATCACTTACAAACCATTTCTGTGTAAAGTTATATTAAATATTACAACTTAATTACCATGACGATGTAATGTCAACAGACCCTAAAACGACTGAAAAATTATGATTTAAACATTACAGCTCAAATAACACTTTAACATAGGGCTGGACAATAATTCAATATCAATATGTATCGCGATATAATGTTTTCCAGTAACGGTGATATGACGTTTAAACACAATTCCGATATTTGATAGGCTACATTACAGCATTTGTCACTGACTAACGTCTATAGGATATGTGTACACAGAAGACTTATTTCACAACGCGGTCAATATTATAATTATAAAATTATCTTGCGTCCTCCATAATATTTTAGGTTTCGTCAGGGACAGAGGGGTCTCTAGATATTCAACTGCAGCCATCCCACTGATCTGCCACGTAACATCATATTGAGCAAAACCTAAAACAACGGTAGATCTACAATATTAGGCTAATATCAGTTCGCAAACAAGCTAGGTAAAGTTATAACTGCTAACATTGCGGACTCATGAAAAAATACATCAGTTATCATCATTTCTTGTCACGACTAATTTATTAATGACTCAGCATCATCTGTATTTAAGAGAAAATAATCAATTCATCAGAATAAAGTGAATAAAATAGCCTTGCCACTGCCAGCCTATTTGCTGGAGTTCCACAACTAACGAAACACTTCGAACTCCACCGGACTTGTGTGTGTGTGTGTGTGTAGGTGACGTAAAGGGGGAAAGCTGGCAGTGGGCCAAACCACTGTGGTGCTGGTGCAAGGGAGGGGTGACTCGATGTTTTTGAACTTAAAACGCATTTTTTGGCCCGTTTGTATTGTTTTACTGCTTAGTTATATTAAGCATATATCATTGTACTTTTTACAATACACAGCATGGTTTTTAATGGCCCAGAAAGGTTTTGTTGTTGCTCACTCTTTTTTTCTGTTTTCTGCAGCAACTCTGAGCACTTTAATATTCTTTATCCTAGCTGAAGAACCTTTGTTTCAGTCTATAAAGATAATCAGCCTATGTTGCAGTTTGAAGTTAAAAATATGAATATGGAAAAAGGTGAGAGTTTTATGTTTATTTGACATTTCTTGTTTGTATGAAGGCTAAGTGCAAATAAAAGGTGAACATTAATTTATTTGTACAGTTTTTATTTCTTAAATATTATATCGTTTTATAGGAGGAGGTATCATAGACTTGGCAAAATAATTTTTCATAAGTTTGTAGGTACAGACATCGTTCTTGGCCGTTTTACTGAGGCTTTTATATTGTTCATATCGATATCGGAATTATATCGTATCGACCGAAATTAAGAAATATATTGTGATATAAATTTTGGCCATATCATACAGCCCTACTTTAACCTAAAATTATAAGCTTCACATGTCTGCATTTAAACCCTCAAAAAATTGGCCACATTGACTTTTATTGTAAATGCCTCACTTTGCTATTTTTTAAGGGAGGTACGAGACTAAATACATTTTTGTGGTAATCAACAATATGCCACAAATGCTGTTGATTGAGCTTAACTTGTATTGAACCTGGAACATTCCTTTAATCTCATGAAGCAGGCTATTTACCTCCAGAGGTTTGTGATGAACAATTTAGTCATTACTGTGTATAAAAGCGGAAATAAAACAATCACCAAATATGCATACTGGTCAATTTCTAACTTAAAAATGCTCTTAAATTCATCATGTTCACTGTTTACAGTCAATTTGCCCACTCTAATATATAGGTTATATCACCCGTGTAACTCCACATTCCAACTCTACTCCTAATTCCATTCTCTCCATCCTGGGGCAGCACTTTTAGACAGGACAGGAGCCATGTACATCATCTCTGTGCATCATGGTAAAACAATGCCCAGTCCCAATCCCCTCCCTCGCCCCCTTTGAAGGGCCCTAAACTTCCTTTGAAGTGCAGAGGGGGCATATGGCCCATACAGAATGCTGCATTCATGTTCAAATGGAGAAAGAAGCAGAGATACAACATCACAGAGGAGACTTCAAAGACTCTGACCTAACTGCACCTTCCTTAAGGAAGAGGGCCAGAGAACTGGATATATGGATAGTGGGAGGTAAATGGATAAACGGGGGTAAATGGATAGAGATAACTCGTTAGCACAATAAATGAGGATTTGGAGGTCTGCGGTGAAATCAAAAGGGTTTGTCAAGGAAATCTGGCTTTATTTGTTTTGGGCATCACCCTGACACACATGAAACAGGAGAGTTAAAACAAACCCAAAAAAGGCATCTAAAATGTTACCCTTGCCCCATGAATACTTCATAGAGAGTGATATATGAGACTTGGTGATATCAGCTGATAGGGCTCATTGAGAATGAAGTGACCAAGTGAGGGTGTGTCTCTATAGATAAAACATGGTCAAGCATCACTTCACTAATCATCTGTGGAATTTAGGCTCTGATACGAGAATGTGTGTAAGTGTGTGTGTGTGTGTGTGTCAACAGTAAAGACAATGCCATGGTGTATTAGGGTGGAGTGGCCTCAGGTTGCCATTGACAAAGATGAGCCCTGGGTCCATAACCAGCCTCTTCCCCACATTCTTCCTCTCTCTTTGACATTCTCTCAAATATTCTCTCTGTTCTCCATCAATGGCCTTGTGAGTGCAGATAATTGCTTGACATTTTATAATAGAGAGCATAAAAAGGCATAAAATAAAGCACAGAGAGACAGCAATGAGGGGCAACAGCTGCCTGATGTGTTTCTGAAGGGGGACAAGATAGGAGCTTGGGCATTGTAATGCATGTGTGTTAGTTGTTGGGGGAGGTGTGTGTGTGTGTGTGTGTGTGTGCGCGCATGTACACTCCTTTGCCAAAAAAAAGCAAAAATACCCTTTAAAAACATTTTCTGATCTATTACGTGGCTCTCTGGATTCAAATATTTTTGTATAATTATTGCCAAACTGTATTTCGGGCCATTATCCTTGACAATACTCATGTCCCTCATAGCACTCCTTGGTCTCGTTGTTCTTCCTTAATCAAATAATTTCAACCCAAATCAATATATAATGTCCATTTATTTGTTTATTTGGCAAGTTGCCATGTAATAAATGTGATAATGTATGGTCAGCCGGTCATTATCGCAAAATAAACTCATTTAGGGTGATACAAGATGCCTCCACTTTGCACCTGGGGCGTGATCAGCCTGTCCGGGTTTATTTTACGATAATGACCTGCTGATTTTATGTTAACCCTTAATCATACTTCACAATACTTTTAAGTGTACCTGCATATTGTGTGTGAATGTGAGTGCAGAAAAAAGATGTTGAGTGTATCCTATTAAGTATTTTGCTTCTTTTAGAGGTATCATTCAGAATGAAGCATACAATCCATATGTGTGCATACCAGAGTATCTCAGCAGGCATATAACAGACAGCAGTAGCTCCAGACAGATGATGGTCAGCAGGAGATATACAGAAAGATTCTTTACCCTTGCATCCAGCAGAGAGGATGGAGCAATCACAGTCAGGATCGCTGCATTACCTGTGTGTGAGAGAAACAGACTCAGATTACGTGATATCCATGTAGAACGATATTAATCGGACAATATTTGGCCATTTTGATATTATTGACATTGGCCAATAACAGTAATTATTCAAAAATAATGACATAAACAGTATTCATTTATCACATCATATCATACAAACTCCAGTAAACATAAAAAAGATAAATCAATATTCGGTGTGATCCCCTTTGCCTTTAATGCAGCACCAATTCTCTTCACTGCTCAGTCAATCTCCACTTTAATTTTAACCTTCACATTCTTCTTCTTGTGTTTTTGGTGATCCACATTCTTCATGCATAAATCCCCTACTGGGCAGGAAGTATTTCTAGCAAAAATGTACTTAAATATTGATCGGTTTCTCAACCATACTTATTATATCACCTCTGAAGATATAGATTTGACCAGTGGAGGGGTCACATGGATTACTTTTAAGCTAACTTTGTGATTTTTGGAGTGTCCAAATTTTGGCACCCATTTGCTAATATTGTATAGCCCTACAGAGCTAAAAATATTCTTTTAAAAATCTTAATTTGTGTTCAGCAGAAGAAAGTCATACACATCTGGGATGGCATGAGGGTGAGTAAATGATGAGAGAATTTAAATTTTAGGGTGAACTATTCCCTTCAAAGAGAGTACTTCAAGAACAACATTTTTGCAACTACTGAAATTGTTTTTCTATGCGGTAAGAATGAAAAACGAGGGACTATGTCGTTAATATGGTGTGAAACAACTTTTCACCTGCAGAGTGAATGAGCAAGGGAAGATTTTTTATTCCTCTGGTCATCCTGTAGAAGTCCAGGTAACCTCTCTGTCTCACAGCGCTATGGTGATGCTGGACAAATCTATCATATATTAAGACTAGCACCCATAGTGCGACTTTCCCCAGCAACACCAAGGTCTTGGAGTCGATCCCCTGCAATGCAGCAGTGCACTGAGCAGAGTGCTCATCAGACACCCAGCAAAATACTGTGATTACAATACACAACACCACATACACCACCTGCAGTCAAGAAACAGAAAAACACAAAAAGCACAACGTGAATATAATGCTCATGTTGTGTGTGTGCAATCTAGTTTAAATTTTATGTATTGGTAGCATGCTATTATTTCTGTGGATAACAATTGAACACAATTGTCACACAGAGCTCATTTATTCAGCATGTGGTTTGGGTGGGTTTCAAAATATTTAACAGACAGCTGTGTAATTGCAATGAGAAGCTTATCCATCAAAATGAAGTGGTGGACAGTCGGTGCAAAATTAACTGCTTGTATATATAACTTTCCACCTCCTAGAACAGGACTACATCACAGTAACTTGACTTCTTAGGAAAGGTTGTTAAAGGAATAGATTGATAATAGGTTGAAAATTGATCATTCTGTCACTATTTACCTGCATGTTGTTTCAAACTCACATGCTGTTATTTATCAGTTGATCGCCAAAGTAGAACATTTTAAGAATGTTTTCTCAGCTGTTTTTAATACAAAATTCATAAAGCTTAAGCGGAGTGGAAGATTTTCAGTGAATAACAATTTAATATCAGTCGGTGCCTCACAGAAACTAGTGTATAAGTCACAAGGGCTACTTTTATGGTTATTTTTTAGATGGAAAAAAGAACATTTGTACTACAAATGTGGGAGTAAATAATGACAATTTTTTACTTTGGGGTCAGCTATTCCTAACGCCAAAAGGATGTTGTAACCTTTGTGTCAGGCAACATTTAAAACCAGTGTATATAATCGCAGGCGCCTGTTTCTTATACTCACATGTAAAAATGAGAGTATCCCCACTGCCCAGTGAGTAGGTAATTTCTCAAACTCTCTCTTGATCGATGACTCCAGTGCATCTTCGGATAGGAATGGCCCATCAATGAGAGGATCATCCTCAGTGCTTTGTGAAAAACCTACATTTGTGTTCTGTGCGCGCGCACACACAAACAGAACAAACAGTTTAGATGTGCCTCGTCAACGTCATATAGCATGTATACGCGTTAGTAATTACCGGAGAGCTACTTTTCAGGCTTTAGATTTACTTTGAAGATATGCATTTCAAAGTAATAAACATAACGTGTATTAGGGCTCCAAAATGACTCTCTATTCAACAACAAAAAAAGGCTTCTATCGCCTGCTGAACGACCTAGAGAATAGCGCCATTACCAGAAACATTTAGTGACAATTATAGACGCCTCAGTAGAAAGAGGGTCAAAGTACTAGCTTTTTTTTTTTTTTTTTTTTTTTTACATGGAGGCTTAACTCTTGACTCTATACTTTATATTCTGCCACTAAACGCAAACATAAACACACAAATTAGCTGCCACAAACACAACACACTTGTGCACCTTAAATGCATTTATGCATTGTGATACTCAAGGCTGTTATATCAAGGATACTGATTTGAACACGAGTAACTTGTTTACATCAGCTTTCCAGACTACCATTTACATATAGGAAAAAAACATTAAGGTAAACAATGTGTTTATACGCACGCCTTGTGCCAATGTCCGTTCAGACTCCATTACACTGCTTGGTCACCACATACAAAGCCAAATAGTCTAGTTTCAAACAATAAGCGCCAACAAACAATTCTACTTCCGGAATTGCCCATCTGAAGAAGAATTTGATCAGGAATATTAACTGCGTTACGTGAGTTTCGCAAATGATTGGCTGAAAGTAAGACGTTGGTCAGCCGGTCCCGAGAATGGCTCATTAATATTAATCACGTTACATGACGTTCGCAAGTAAACGAATCAATGCTAAGGGCAATTTTCGTATTGTTTTTTAAGTAAGCATGCGCTAGATGGTTTTTTAGACGATGTGTCAAGTTAAGAAGAACATAATATTACCCCCCCCCCCCCCCCCAAGTATTCAAAAAAGCAATTATAGTCCCATACAGTCGCATAATCAGACAGGCTTTATTATGTTGGGAGCAACTTTGAGTACGGATCATTGTAAGAACCTGTGCAGATGAGAGCCTCATAACCTGTTGTTTGAATAACTAAACAGTAATTGGGGCTCTTACTGATGAGTTTGTATTTGTTGTCAATAGGTATTTTGTGGGAGTCCTTGACAAGAGGACTATGAAAAATACAGCTCTCCACATTCATTTGTATAGTGTCCATAAACGGTAATGTAGGCCTACTATCCTAACACGCTAGCTGACCATTATGCTCTCTCCTATGATAGAACTGCGGAGGTTATCTTGGTACAGAAGATCTGTGCCTTTACTACCAACGATCTTACTTTAAATCTCCACTTTATCTTTCACATCTGAAAGTGAAAGTTAAAGTGGAGATTTTGATTAAAAAAAGTACTTAAATGCGGTTCTGTTTCCCACCCACACCTATTACATTGCTTCTGGAGACATATGTGTTACTATTATGATTCATTTGTGTGATTTTTGGAACTACAAAGTCTGATCACCATTTGCATGCATTGTATGGACCTACAGAGTAGAGATATTCTCCTAATAAACTGTTTGTGGTCTGCAGAAGAAAGAAAGTCATGCAAGTGAATAAGATTTTAAGCTCTGGAGGAGGGGAAGATTTTAAGCGAATAATTTAAATAACAGAATTTTCATTATTGGTTGAACTACTTATGAAATCTTGGAGGGATTTTTGATGGACATCTGGGTGTTGTGTGAATTCTCTGACTGGTCACAGGTGGATTCTCTCATTGAAGCATTTGTAACGACTAAACAGATGCATACACTGAACTATAGAAGACAGCCAGCAATGTCATTGATCAGAAAGGAGTGGAAGGTGACTGTGGGCTTTCTCAGGGTATTTACTATCCAGCGCAATCCACAATTGAGTTTGATGCCCTGAAGGATGTTGGTATGAAAATGGCAGAGCTGACCACTGAAGACCTACAGAAGTTCTGACGGCAGGTGAGGAAAACATCATGCTTTTGTTCAACATGAGCCTGCTTGCTTTATTAACAGCCATTCTAGCTCCAGTTACAGTTATTTGAATACTGGTAGTAAAGGCACAGATCTTCTGTACTGAGATAACCTCCGCAGTTCTATCATAGGAGCGATTGTAATGGTCAACTAGCATGTTATGATAGTACATCACCATTTACGGATACTATACACATGAATTGGGAGAGCCTTAAACTGACACCTACCTATTGCAAAATTGTCAGTTACTCCAAAAGGATTGTTTAATAAAAAACATGTTAAAGATAGGCAGACAGGTGTCAGTTCATTAAGTGATGGGCTGCTTCCTAACAAAATCTGTTTAATCAGCACACTGAAGCATCTTCTCTATAGACATCCATTTAAAAAATCAGCCTCTGGTCTCCTCGCCAGTGGACCGGAATAGAATGTCTATGAGGCCGCCATGTTAATTCTATGGGTAGCTCAACAAGAATTGATGCTGACTACCACACCTGGAATTGCAAGTTTGAATCCAGGGTGTGCTGAGTGACTCCAGCCAGGTCTCCTGAGCAACCAAATTGGCACAGTTGCAAAGGGGGGTAGAGTCACATGGGGTAACCTCCTCGTGGTTGCAATAAGTGGTTCTCACTCTCAATTGGGCGCATGGTAAGTTGTGCGTGGATCACGGAGAGTAGCATGAGACTCCACATGCAGAGTCTCAGCGGTGTCATACACAACGAGCCACATGATGAGATGCACGGATTGACTGTCTCAGACTGTCCTCTGCCACCCTGATTGAGGTGAGTAACCACGCCACCACAAGAACCTACTCAGTAGTGGGAATTGGGCATTCCAAATTGAGAGAAAAAATAAAAAGATTACAATTATTTATTGTGCATTGTGACTGAAACATATTCATATTTCAGGTTTATTCTCATTCATGTATGTCCAAGTATTTTGGCTATTAAGTTAACATACTGTACAAAACAAATATAATGCAATATCACAATTCAGTAAAATTATCCGATCTTCCCATCACTAGTAATGAGTGTTGTTCTTGGCATGGAGAATACATTAGCACATTGAATTAATAGTCTGTTTAATAATTTTTTCCAACATTTCTGCAGCCAAGACTGGACCTATATGTGCTCTACAAGTGAAATTATCTTATGAAATATCTCCAATTACTGCCTGCTCAGGAAATGAAACGCGGTTTTCATGCAACTTAACCCTTGTGCATCAATAAAAAAAAAAAGTTTCTCAGAGGTACTTAGAGGACAAAAATGCCTGTGACAAAAAACTGCCATATTAATATTATATAACACAGACTTAGATTTTTAACCAACATCAGTCCTGATCATAACTACCAAATATTAATACATTTTCAGGATTTTAGCCAGTTTGTTTACATAATGCCTCTGTTGTTTTTTACACACACATACACATTTCTCAATACACACATACAAAAAACACTCTAACTTCCATATCAACACACAGTAAACAGAAAATAGGAAAAAAGTATGTATTTGCTCCATAGGCTAAACATGAGATACATGGCGCCATCTGGTGGAAAATATAAAACATCTACAAGTTGAAGCCAGGGCTCCAGAATGAAAGAATAATATCATACAATTAATGATTTTATTCTTTAATGGCACTGGGATCAAATATTGCGGTTTTAATGGGGACATTTTTGTCCTGAAGGTCCTGAGTGTAATTATTTTGTGTGCACAGTGTATTATAGATTTATTATAGGAACTGAGGTTGAAATATCAAAATTCCCTCAAAAATACACAGCTATGGCTAGATTTATGTCATTGGCATTTACACAGCCAAAATGATTGAAAAACATTTTTTATTAAAAAGACAAAAATGTTCTGAAGGTTGCACAAGGGTTAAAAGTCAGACTAATCTACAAAATCATGCCGCAGAAAAAAAAATTTGAAATGTGTAGAAAAACAGAAAAGAAAAACAACAGAATCAGAACATAGCTTCCACAAGATTGTTTTTAAACATTCAAGACATATTAAGAAACAAATATAGTGACAGCGGTGCATTTCCTCCCTGAGTACACAAAGTTTAAGGAAATCCATGAAAAAGTAGTCCTAATTCAGCAAAATAAAGCAGATATGCAGCTACACATAATGAGGTGTCCAAGTATTAATTAATTAATTAATTAATTAATTATGTTAAACTGTAAGTTATTCATACAATTTAACATCTTTAGAATGTATAAAAGTTTTTTAATGAGTGTTTAAGACAGAACATGCAAGGCAGTTGCATTAAGCATATTGGACACCAGTGACGTTTTAGCACAGTGTGTGGACTTTTCAGACGATCTCTTATGAACCAAAAGCGAATGTTAAATAAAAAATAAATACATTACAGCTTCATTTAATCTTTACCCATCTAAATGTTGTTATGCAGTCATAATGAATGAATGTTTTGTTTAAATATAATTTGTTTGGTCTATTTATTATGATGTGGGGTCTCTGAACTCTAAGTGGGATGGAAAATGAGCATACCACTTTTATCAATCTATCACTCCAATTTAGGGGGGCTACTGGGGGCCAGACCTATTTCACCTAGAACTGCCCCTGGTGAAATGCCATGCAATTATAAACTCCCTTAAAGTAGCAGTTCGCCCAAAAATTTTTAATTCTCTCATCATTTACTCACCCTCACATGTCATCCCAAAAGATGTGTATGACTTTCTTTCCTCTGCTAAACACAAACAAAGATTTTTAGAAGAATATCTAAGCTCTGTAGGTCCATACAATGCAAGTGAATGGTGAACAGAACATTGAAGCTTCAAAAAGCACATAAAGGCAGCATAACAGTTATCCACACTCCAGTGGTTAAATCCATGTCTTCAGAAGGGATATGATAGGTGTGGGTGAGAAACAAATAAAGTAATTTATTTTACTATAAATCTCAAATATCACTTTCACTTCCACATTCTTCTTTTGTTTATTGTTGATTTACATTTTTCATGCATATCACCACCTACTGGTCAGAGAATTATATTAAAAAATGACTAAAATATGGATCTGTTTCTCACCCACACCTATCAAATTGCTTCTGAAGATATCAATTTAACCACTGGAGCCATCTAGATTACTTTTATGCTGCCTCTATGTGCTTTTGGGGCTTCAAAGGTCTGGCCACCATTTACTTGCATTGTTTGGACCTACAGAGCTGAGATATTCTTAAAAATTCTTCATTTGTGTTCTGCAGAAGAAAGAGACACCTCTGTAATGGCATGAGGGTGAGTATAAATGGTGAGAGAATTTACATTTTTGGGTGAACTATTTGTTTAACTCTAGAATGTTTTTAGAAACCCCAGCAATTTCAGTTTGGATCTCATATATTTGCCAGATATTATGAAGACTTAAGTTTGGAAGATTCTATGATGTATCCCCAGTCCAAGAATCTCACCAGCCTCATCATGCTTGTATCTATGTCCCATATGACCTTCTCCCATTCATCACCATCACCATCACATCAATGCTTCTCAACATTAAGTCATGCCCCTATCTAACTACAAAGCAGCTATCATCACATTCCCTCTGAAAAAACAAGACCTGACCCTTTAGATGTCCTGAATTATGTCCGGGACATCTCTACTCCCCTTTCGTTCTAGACTAGAGCTTGCTTGTGTTCAACAACATATCTGATTGCATCTTGAGAATTTTCTTCAAAATGGCTTAGTTCCATGAAATGGCCTTCATCTAAATGACAGAAAGCAGCTGATCCATCATCCGTCCTAATTTTGCACAATCTTTCAGCAGCATTTGACAGCCACCAAATGCTCTTTTTCACTTTCTAAGAAATGAGCATCTCAGGTTCTGCACTCACATGTTTAACTTTATATCTACAAACGAGAACTACCAGATATCATGAGAAAGGATCCACTTCTCCACTTCTCCACACCATCTACCCTTTCCACAGGGATTAGTAGATCTACTTGGACAACTGTAACATTAAATTCTTTAGAAACTAATTTCTTTTCAAGGCTTTTTTAAAAGCGAGAAACAATTTGACAGTTTCTTGTCTATAATAATGCTGTTGAATATATACTTAGTGTAGCCTACGACATATATTGTCTTCCCTAACAGACAGTTATTCAGCATTCAAATAGATTGAAATGTAATTTTATAACAGTTGTAACTTTGCAAGAAATTGAGACAAGAGGATTTATAATTCTTTCTCATTATTAATCTTATGTGTTTAACTCCAGTCATTAATTCATTTTATTGGAGAGTACATATTCGCCAAAGTTAGGCTTGACTGTCTTTCTAGTAATGGTGGTTAACTTTTTAACTTCACACCATTAATCACCACTATTACTATTAGTAGTAATAGTAGTGTTGGTGGTAGTACTCCTAAAAGGTTTAATGTAACAAGTGCATCTGTTTACTTTTAAATGTACAGTAGGACAGTTTAGGACACTCTAGAATACCTGATTTATCGGATTATCCCCCATGAATATTTTTTTATACCCTCTTATACAATGTGTTTTATTTTTGTATGGTACTGTGTTATTTCACTATGTGCCATTTTTCATTGTAGCTAAGCATCAAATCATTTGGTAAACTGTTCAAAATAAAAAGGATTAACCTGCAATTGTTACTTTATTTAAGGAATAGTTCACCCTAATATGAAAATTCTCTCATCATTTACTCACCCTGATGCTATCCCAGATGTGTATGATTTCAAGCTCAATAACACTCCCTAGTGCTTGTGATACGTGTAATTGAGCTTGAAATCATGATTGCCAAGGAGACTGCTGATGTCAAGATTTATAGTGTAAAAGGAGATATATTTTGGTCCGTTCTCACCCAAAACTGATTGTATTGCTTCAGAAGATGAGGATTAAACCACTGGAGTTGTATGAATTACATTTATGCTGCATTTTTGTGCTTTTTAGAGCTTTAACATTTGGTCACCATTCACTTGCATTGTATGGACCAACAGAGCTGAAATATTCTTCTAAAAATCAGAAAAACATACAAAACAATCAGTCAATTTGAAGCTACAATAAAAAAATAACCAAAACCCTTTAGACTATCAGATTAGCAGAGAAGAATTGGCAGATGCATTTAAGAAACTAAAACCCAGAAAGGCATGTGGTTTAGACAACTTATGAACAGAAATGCTGAAGCACAGCCCTGCAGTAATGCAGGAGGCCTCTTTAAAACTCTTCACTCTGGTTCTGTAAACTGGCTACTTTCCTGACACCTGGAGTATGGGCTTAATACAACCATTATATAAGACTGGAGACAAATTCGACCCCAATAACTACAGAGTCATTTGTGTGAACTGTAATCTGCGGGAGACATTCTGTTGTATCCTGAATGCCCGGATACAGGCCTTCCTTACCGTGCACAATGTCTTGAGTAAGAGTCAGATTGGATTTCACCTCACCACCAATTACATGGTGGTCACACGATAGTCAACCAGCAAGTTCATCAAAAAAGCAAAAGCAAAATTTATGCATGTTTTGTTGATTTTAAAAAAGAATTTGATTCCATTTGGCATGATGGTCTATATTATAAAATTTTACAATCCGGCACTGGGGGTAAAATGTATGACATTATCAACTCTATGTATTTGGACAAAAAATGTGGAGTTAAAATTGGCAATTTTAGAACAGAATATTTCAGTCAAGGGTGAGGAGTGAGACAGGGCTGCAGTTTGAGTCCAACTCTGCTCAACTTTTACATGAATGTGTTAGTAGTGCTACTGGAACAATCTGCAACACCCGGTCTTACTCTAAATAATTCTGAAGTTAAATTTCTTCTCTATGCAGATGATCTGGTGCTGCTGTCCGCTACTGCACAAGGGCAATGGCAGCACCTGCACCTGAGAACTACTCAAATGAGCCAGATTACAGGAAACCACAGATACACATTCCCTCTGGGGAACACTGCAATAGAACACACCCCACACTACGACAACCTTGGTCTAAAAATCAGTGCTTCAGGGGGTTTTGGTCTGACAGTGAATGCAATAAAAGAGAAAGCTAGAAGAGCTTTCTATGCTATTAAGGATATATTTACCCAAATAAACATTCCTGTAACAATTTGGTGTAACATCTTTAATATATTGTTATGGCTATTGCTCTGTACAGATGTGAGGTTTGGGGTCCACTCAGTATGGCAGATTTCTTTAGATGGGACAAACACCCCATAGAATCCCTGCATGCAGAATTCTGTACCAACATTCGAAGAGTTCAGAGAAGAACACATACTAATGCATGCCGAACTAGGCAGATACCCCCTAATTATACATATTGAAAAATGATCCCTCAAAGTTTGGACACACCTAAATTCAAGTTCTCCTAACACACTGCAACATGAAGCCCTTAAAACCCAAGAGATGAAGCCTAAAACCAGTCCCCTTTGCCAGCTGGCTCTGAAACTCACAAACCCACAAACCCACAGACCAGCACTGCTGAACTAAACCAAATCACAATAAACCAAATCATAAAAGAAAGCAAAAATGCATAATTGGACCATTGGGAAAATGAAAGTAAAACACAAAGCAAATTGGAACGTAATCGGACCCTAAACAGAACGTATAATCTAGCAGAATATCTGCACACTGTAAGAGATCCAAAACAGAGACGGATCCTCACCAAATACAGACTCAGTGATCACAGTCTGGCCATAGAAAAAGACAGGCATAGACAAACATGGTTTCCAAAGGAAGAACGAGTCTGTGCAGGTGTCACTGGGGGAGGACAATCATGCATCAGCAAAATCCGTTTTTGAGACGCACACCCTCAGAAACCAATCACTGCTTTCATAATGTTAAAGACTTATTTTATTTTATATTGTATAGTGTATACTGTTATTATAGTTTTTATTTTATTAATTGCCTAGCACCTTATTTTAATTCTATTATTTTATTATTATTATGTGTCTTGTCATTATCTTTTTTGTGTATTAATGCCATGGCAATATTGCATGTAAACACAATCATGCCAATAAAGTACTTTAAATTGAATAGTAAGTGAGAGAGAGAGAGAGAGAGAGAGAGAGAGAGAGAGAGCGAGCTGTGGTCTATATGATAGAGGAGTGGCTGTGTTGCTGGTGGTGACTTTAAACATGGCTGCACAGGACGAGCTCAGTAAGTTATTGATATCCCCTTCATTATAGATCATTCATATAAATAT
Source organism: Moxostoma hubbsi (assembly GCA_032164185.1). NCBI lineage: Eukaryota > Metazoa > Chordata > Actinopteri > Cypriniformes > Catostomidae > Moxostoma > Moxostoma hubbsi. The sequence goes on along the minus strand of JAVLUX010000012.1, from coordinate 44,275,858 downwards.
CAAGTTCACCGTATTCGCTGTATGTTTACCGGAAGTTATGGATATGGACATTTGTAAAGTGAAGCAGACTTTGGCAGCTAGCCGGCTAGTTTGTGCTACAGAGGCCCAATGCTCAGTAATGCTCCAAAATGAAAGTACTCCTTGGGTTTGTCTGAAACAGAGAACATAACATTCTAAGATTAATACGCAATTATCTGAATCTCATACATGTCTAACACTTGCTGTCATTCATTTGCAGTTGTCTAAAATAAGTAAATAAAAGATGAAATGCGTGACGTTAGTTAGCACTCAGGCTATTCAGCATACAGGCTAACGAACCAGACTTCATTTACAATATTTCTGTATTAACAATGTGTATTATTGCCTGTTGTGCATTGCAAGCCTGTGCGATAGTTTAATTGCAAATTTATGAGTGATATATGCACAAAGAGCTGGTGAAATATACTCAATGTTAGGGAAATAGATGCATTGCAGTTGTTTGCGAAATAATATGTATATCATATGGTTATACAGTAAGCATTTGAGAAAATCTTCCCATTCAGATCCATTTGAAATGAAGAGCACCAGAGGTCCTTTCTTTTTCATTGTGATTAACTCTTGCTCTCCAACACTCGTATGCATGCTTTCTTTCTATTACTCTGGTTTCCTTTCATTTTTTCTTCGTTTCCCTCATCTTAGATCAATTGGAGCGTGTGTTTATGCGCTTGGGCCATGCTGAAACAGATGAGCAGTTGCAGGATATTATATCCAAATTCCTGCCCCCTGTACTCCTCAAACTGTCCAGTGTGCAAGGAGTTCGGAAGAAAGTAAGTGTTCGAGAAATAGAAAACTATATAGCAGGGGTTTTCAAATTGGGTGAAAGTGAACAAATTACTCCCTTTCATTTTCAATGGTCGGTCAATATGGTCGCAAACAATAAATGTCACTTCTTTTTTTTTAACGAACACTAAGACTTTTTGAATCAAGTCCAAATTTCTTTTCTGTGTTCATATTGGTCAAAAATTACCGAACAGTTTAGTAAGGTTAAAGACACATCTTTAATAAGTGGAACAGTGCCTAAAGTATGCACAATAAAGAAGATATGGCTGTTGCCCTGTACAGGTTATGGAGTTGCTGGTGCACTTGAATAAAAGGATAAAAAGTCGACCGAAGGTACAACTTCCTGTGGAGACACTACTGGTTCAGTACCAGGATCCTGCTGCTGCGTCTTTTGTCACGGTATGAACGCACATACACGTTAACATCGCCAGCAACATTGCTGATTAATTTGTGTCTGCCAAAGTGTCACATTCACTTTTTATTGTGTGTGAAGTGAGCTCTTTTGGGGGGGTTTTGGCTTGCAGAACTTTACAATCATCTACATTAAGATGGGCTATCCCAGGCTGGAGGTGTCCAAACAGTGTGAACTTGCACCAACTCTACTCACAGCAATGGAAGGGAAACCTCAGCCACAACAGGACAGGTTAGTTTCAGCACTGTTTAATGCTAAACAGTTTCGCAAGGGGCAGATCATATTCACAGCCATAAACTTGCTCTGCAGGGAATTGACCATTAATAAGTGTACTGTAAGTTGTTTTTGATCTTAGCAGCTGCTGATTGATCTAGTGGGGTTGGCTATGAACCATATTATTGAAAATATAATGGAGTATCAGTATTCATCTAAATTCTCTTCTCTGTCTCCACTAGTCTGATGCACTTGCTGATTCCTATATTGTATCACATGAAATATCCATCAAAGCCTTCTAAAGCTTCCCCATTCGTCCTAACGGAGAGGCCCAAAACCGTACAGCTGCTCCTAGAGTTCATGCTTGATGTTCTCCTGATGCCTTATGGGTATGTCAGATAGATGAGCTTTAATATGTTGTAGTTAAGGATAATGATAATAAGTCCTTACATGTATTGACTTAAAGCGCTTTACTGCTAGATGATGCTAGATTTATTTATTTATTTATTTATTTTTTTCCGTTTTTGAGATATTTTTACATTGGTAAAGGTATTGGTTGCCTTAAGTAATAGTTTACCCAGAAATCCCAGATGTGTATTACTTTGTCTTCTGCAGAACAAAAAGCAAAGATTTGATTTGATTTTTGTTAGAAAAATATATCTTAGCTCTGTAGGTCTATACCAATGCAAGTGAATGGTGACACATTTTGAAGCTTCAAAAAGCACACAAATGCAGCATAAAGGTAATATACAAGACTCCAGTGATTTTATCCATGTCTTCTGAAGTGATCCATATCTTAGAACAGATTATCTTAGAATGAGAAAAGCCCAAAATATAACTAATTTTTCACTAGTAACCTTGACTTCAGCAGTCTCATTTGTGATCATGATTTCAAGCTCGATTACACTTTCTAGTGCCATCTAGCGCTCTGTGGATACGTCAAGCAATAGGAAGTGTGATCAAGCTTGAAATCATAATTGTGCCTAGAGACTGAAATGGCAAGATGTGATGAAGCTTCAAAATTTTGTTCAGCCATCACTTGCAATGTATGGACCTAAAGAGCTGAGATAGTCTTCTAAAAACCTTCAGTTGTGTTCAGCAGATGAAAGTCAAACACATTTGCGATGGAAAGAGGGTGAGTAAATGAGAGAATTATAATTTTTGGGTGAACCACTCTTTCCTACTCCTCTCTCTCTCTATCTCATCTAATATCAAGGTTTGTGTTAAATGAGCCTCCCAGTCGTCCAGCCCCCTCTTCCCCACAAGGGGGAGCTGGAGCTGTGTCTGCACAGGGTCTCCCTCAGCCTGCTCCAGGAATGAGCGTTTACGCTGTAAAAAGAGTAATCGGTGAAGCTCAGTGGACCCCAGAACAACTTGAGCAGGTAAACATCATGATTAGATTACGTTGTTTTAACTTGCTGGTGGGTATTCCATGATTTTATGGGAACTATTTGTAAGATACCTGACTGTCAAGGTAACGTGCACCTGTTCTGTTTGCAGTGTAAGCTGGGAATTGTGAAATTCATAGAGGCAGAGCAGGTCCCTGAGGTTGAAACAGTTATTCACTTAGTTGTTGCCTCAAGTGACACCAGACACAGTGTCGCCACTGCAGCTGATCTGGAACTAAAAAGCAAGCAAAGGTGAGGCTTTGATCAACGATATATCAAATTACACCATGCGCTCTTGATATTGAGACTCATCTTTTTGTCTTTTGTTTTGTATCACAGCATTATTGACTGGAACAATCCACTCATCATCAACAAAATGTATAAAGTGTACCTGGGTGATATTCCACTTAAAACTAAAGTAAGTATATGCATTACTCATGATCAGGCCAATATCAGTTTAGACATCATAGCTATGCAGAATTCTGAATATGATGGATGTTTATTTTTCCAGGGTGCCACGGTAAAGCAGGAACTAAAGCATGAGCCGGTCAGCACCAGAGTCAAGCTCAAGATTTTGCCTCATCTTCTCCGTTCTAGATTGGCTGCTGAATGCTTTCCTGCAAATATACAGGTCAGAGAACATTTGACAAAAAGAAAATGAGCTGAAAAGCATGTTGAGAGGGGCAGACAAACAGATAGAAAGAGAACTGGGAGTTTGATATGGGAGGTTTATTTCGTGGTTGTTTTTGTACCAATAGCACTTCTTGGCATATAATGTTCTAAATTACATGCATGCCATTGGTTGATCACAACAGTCTTGTATGTGTCACTAAAACACAGTCATTCTGAATAAGAGTATCTGCTATTGCCGTAATTCTGAAGAAGTTGTGTACATTTAAAGGATATTTGGGTTCAAAACAATTGTAAGTGCCTTACTGTAGCCCAGATGTGTGCTTTTTTTTTTTTAAAGAAAAGGATTGGCAAATCCAGGGTGTGAGTGCCTCCAGTCAGGCTTCCTAAGCAACCAACTGGACCGGTTGCTAGGATGGGTAGAGTCATATTGGGATAACCTCCTCGTGGTCGCGATAATGTGGTTCTCACTCTCGGTGGGGCGTGTGGTGAGTTGTGTGGATGCCGCGGAGAATAGCGGGAAGCCTCCACATGCGCTAGGACTCCGCGGTAATGCACTCAACAAGTCACGTGATAAGATGCACAGATTGACGGTCTCCGACGCGGAGGCAACTGAGATTCGTCCTCCACCACCCGGATTGAAGCGAGTCACTACGCCACCACGAGGACTTAGAGCACATTGGGAATTGGGCATTCCAAATTGGGGAGAAAATCAAAAACGTTTTGTGGTAATCAATATTATGACACAAATGCTGTTGATTGAGCTTAACTTGTATTGAACCCAGAATATTCCTTTTAAGAAGTTAAGTTAAAGTAAAAGGGATATCAAATTAAGATTTTTTTGATTTTTGGGAAAACTACTGCTTTAAATGTAAATGGTGAATCAAGAAGGAAGCAATATTCTGGTAATTCTAAAAGCAGGTGTTTAAGTTTCTTGGTAAAAGCAAGTTCAAAGAATGTCAGTGAAGATGATGATCTGTGTTTTCAGGTGGTCTATGATGGGCTTTTTGGAGCAAACACCAACAACAAACTCCTGTCTCTCACTCTGCAGTTTGTGCATCATATCTGTATGGTGTAAGTGTGAATGAACTTCTCTAATAGTTACATAGAAAATTCAAAAATTTTGTTGTTTTGATATTAGATTGCTATGGTATCTCCATTTTTAAAACCAAGTGTTTTAGCGCTGTGGTGTCGAAATCTTCATGGAATTATTAGAATAATTTCTTGGAATGGTGCACATTTAGACATGGACCCATTTCACATATCCGGATTTGCAGAGCAGAAGTAGGATCATAGTTGGATAAACTCGAATGGGTGTGAATGGGAGACCACAACACATTTTTGCTCCAACAGCAAAAGAAAATATCAACAAATACACTTTCACGGCTTTTCAAAGGAAGATAAAAATATAGAGCGCTGTATAACAGCAGTAAGTAGAGAGAAATGGGCTAAATTTCTGTTACTGGCTCAGCAGCTGTGTTAGAAGCCTCATTGCAGCTGTGGGAACTTGATTCTTAAAACTTACACCATGGTAATATAATACAAAGTTCAATGTCATACATTTACAAAAAACATTTGTCAAATTGGGAATATAAAAACATTTGCTACATTTACATTTTTAAAAAAGGCGGGAACGCCTCATAACACGTCTGTGAAAAGGGTTCATTGTGGTTGGCCATGATTGTAATTTGTCTTTGTATGTGTAGGTGTCCGGAGACTAACAACCCACTAGGTTTGATGCTACTGAATGGGCTTACCAAACTTATTAATGAATATAAAGAGGTAGGAGAAATTTTAGTTTTTAGTTGTCACTCAGATTTAAAGCACATTCTGAAGTATCCACTAAAAGTTACCTTTATTTTTTTAAGGATCCTAAACTACTATGTATGGCATACTCAGCAGTTGGAAAACTTTCAAGGTAATAAAACTCTTATGAGTAACTAAAATCATGGGGGGAAAATACAATCTAAAAAGTGTAGAAAGTTTAGTTAAAATGCTTAATTTCCTGATTTTCCTCTATGCTTCAAATAGTCGGATGCCTCAGCTTTTCACGAAAGACATTGCTTTGGTACAGCAGTTTTTTGAGTCCATGTGCAAGGTTTGTTTGAAAAGCATTTTAAACATTTGGCATCCAGTTATTACTGCCTGACCCTAATTCTAACCTAGTTTCTCGGAATTGAAACAGGAGGACGCTGATGTGCGATTGGCCATTCAGGAGGCCTTGTCTATGATGGTGGGAGCATATTCTAACCTTTGCGGGGCACTTCTGAACCTAATGGAAGCGCTGGTAGCTGCTTATATCGGAAAGGTGAGTCATTTAACTCTCTTGAGTAAGTTCAAATGTTGGGACTAAAGGCACGATTTAACATAGAAGGTGACTTGAATGTTCCACATTTACACTTTTACAATAGGTTGAGCTAATCGACAAGCATTTTACTCCGGTACGGTAGGTGGCGCACATTGTTTTTATGGTAACTGCAGCCGCTCCTGAACTGAACTCTTGAGCTCGTGATCCTAAGCTCATATTTTAGTTGTCAGGGCATTTCGTAGCCAGACGAAGAAAGTGGACTTTACTGTAAACTGTCTTCTATTAGAAGTTATTCCTTTCAGGTCATTGTAACGTTGTTAGGGATGGGCTAGGAGTAGGCGGGAACCGGCTGAAGAGTCAACGTAAAGTTTAATGATATAAATAAACTTAAAACAAACATAATCCATAAGACAAACAGAAACACACAACGGCTGCATGCATCTCTCCCTTGAACTGGCGCCTCCGGTTCGTCATTATCCCCCTCCCAGCTGATTAGCCCGATTCAGGGCCGTCTGTGTATCCTCATGCCCCGGCCCTGCCCTCCTCCTAATCACAATCGTCTACTGTCATGGCTTAGCAGTAGTTTGAATCTTGCTGAGCAAGTTAAAGTCTACATGTTTATAGCTAGCTACCTGAATAATTACACATGCGTGTAACTGGCACAGACATTTAGAAAGAAACTCTGTCACCTTCTTAAAAACACCTTGAGGTTTGTTACCACAACCACAGCAGCTTAAAAGGCCAATGCATATTTAACATTATGCATTGGCCAAGCATTCACATCCAATCATATAGTATTCAGACCCCTTAATTTTTTCACATTCTGTAGTTGTTATCTGCCTTATGCTAAAATGCTTTTAAAAAAAAAAATCACATCAATCTACGCTCCTTACCACATAATGCCAAAGCAAAAACTAGATTTTTGATAACTTTGCACATTTATAAAAGAGAAAAAACTGAAATATCACAGTGACTTAAGTATTCAGACCCTTTGCTATGACACTTATTTAGCTCAGGTGCATCCCATTTCTCAGAATCATCTTTGAAATGTTTCTAAACTTTGATTGGAGTCCACCTGTGGCAAATTAAATTGATTGGACATGATTTGGAAAGAGACACACAGTCTGTATAAGGTCTCGCAGCTAAAAATGCATATCAGTGCAAAAACCAAACCATGAGGTCAAAGGAACTGCCTGCAGAGCTCAGAGACAAGATTGTGTCGAGGCACAGATCTGGGGAAGGCTACAAAAAAAAATTTGGCTGTGCTGAAGGTTCCCAAGAGCACAGTGGCCTCCATAATTCTTGAATGGAAGAAGTTTGGAACAACCAGGACTCTTCCTAATAGTGGCCGCCTGGCCAAACTGAGCAATTGTGGGAGAAGGGCCTTGGTAAGAGGTGACTAAGAACCCAATGGTCACTCTGATTGAGCTCCAGAGATCATGTGTGGAGATGGGAGAAACTTGCAGAAGGACAACCATCACTGCAGCACTCCATCGATCTGGGCTTTATGGCAGAGTGGCCAGTCGGAAGCCTCTCCTCAGTGCAAGACACATGAAAGCCCCCTTGGAATTGGCAAAAAAGCACCTAAAGGACTCTCAGAATATGAGAAACGAGATTCTCTGGTCTGATTAAATGAAGATTGAACTGTTTGTCCTCAATTCCAAGTGTCATATCTGGAGGAAAACAGGCAATGCTCATCACCTGCAAAATACTATTCCAATGGTGAAGCATGGGGTGTTTTTCAGCAGCAGGGACTGGGGGACTGGTCAGAGTTGAAGGAAAGCTGAATGCAGCAAAATACAGAGATATCCTTAATGAAAACCTGGCCCAGAGCACTAAGTACCTCAGACTATGCTGAAGGTTCACCTTCCAACAGGACAATGACCCTAAGCGCACAGCCAAGACAACGCAAGTCTGGCTTAGGGACAATGCCGTGAATGCCCTTGATTGGCCCAGCCAGAGCCTGGACTTGAACCCAGTCGAACATCTCTGGAGCGTCCTGAAAATGGCTGTCCACCGATGTTCTCCATCCAACCTGACAGAGCTTGAGAGGATCTGTTGTATGTTTCTGGCCTTTCAATTTTTGACACTCACTTTTCAATGGACTATTTAACCCTACTGGCTACAGCATAACAAATAATAGTAATTTACTTTGTGTAACGTTATGTCCTGTTTTTATGGTTTTGTGTTAGCCGGAGGTGCAGGTGCGTCAGATAGCAATGAAGTTTGCCAGTACAGTGTTTGCTCCTGATCACGTGGCTTCTAGATTTCTCTTACTGCTGGCTGCTGGAGATCCGTGAGTATATATGGAGTATGCTTTGTTTATATAGTGTTTTGAAGTTTTCAATAAAATGTCATCATTAAAACTTATGCATCACTTGGGCTGTGTTAATAGTCGTGAGGAAGTGTCTAGTGAGGCCCGGCGTGCTCTTAGGACTCTCCCTTCTAAGACGACTGAAAAAGAGGGATCAAGACCTATGCCGTCCTTCCCTGAGATGGTCAGCTACATTCAGGAAGAGGTGCAGTGTTTTGATTTGCCATTACAGGATATTTTTGAGCTTTGTTTGAGCTTAATTTAAGTATAGTAGCTGACCTTATTTGTGATATTGTGTGTGTTAGGCTGCACAGAGATTGAAGACTCCTGCGAAATACATAGTTGGTACTTCCACGCTGCCTTTTAACCCTGCCACATTTGGGGAGGTAAATCTCTAGATTACTGCCTATATTTTTTTTTTACTTGATTAAAACGTTATATTAATACTTGGTGTTAACAAATGTATTTCTCTTTTTGTTTCCTCAGATAGTTCTTTATCTTAGAATATGTCTGGCTTATAGCGCAGGAGCCACACCCACTTCTCGGAGCCCGATTGACATGCAGGATGACGCTCCTCTGATTGGACGCTATATTCAGTCTTTGCTGTCCAATGAAGCTCCTACTTCCTCCACCCCTAAAGGAGGCGAGACCAATCCAGTTCAAGTATACATGGACTTACTTCAGCAGCTGCTGTCAGCTGTAGGAGGTGAGGGAGCATAGACATGATGGTTTCTAATAGGGCTTGTTACTGGTTGGTTTGACAGTATTTACAGTGTTATGGTGAAAATGTATAAACTTAGGAATTTTGCTATACTGTTTCTACTGCAGTATGTCAAGACAATCTCACACCAAGCAGAAAAGAATAGTTCCAAATAAAAAAAAATACTCCCCACCTCTAGTTTCTAATAAATACTACTTGTGTAAGTCAGAAACGAATTAATAGTTTGCAAAAATAATAATGATGTAACAATAAGTTCAATAATAATAATGCAGTAATCGGTGCTTTAATGCAAAAAGCTCATATTCTTACTTAAAACACTCTTAAAGGGGTCGTTACATGCATTTTTTATTATTTTAATATGTTCCTTGACGCTCTTATAATATTAGTGAAGTTTGCTTTGCACAAAAAAAAACAGTCATTTATTTGTAAAACATGATCAGTTTTCACCTTCATTCTGACCCTATGTCAGAAACACTGTTTTGGTGCTGCTTCTCCTTTAAGACTTGACAGAAACGCCCACTGTTCTGATTGGCTCTCTGCTCTTGAGTGACCTGATCTCTCTCCTTGACATCTCACTGCTCACGCTTCTGGGCGGGGCTCAGAAAGTGATAAGATAAATTAGGGGATAATGTTTTGTAGTGAGGCAGTCAGATTCAAATATCTACCACAGTGTGACATCACAATGTGGATGAAGTAGAGAACCAGTCGTTTTGGCAGCTTGGTTTCAACAAATGCTCTTTGATGTGAGAAGTTTTGAGTTCTGAAACTTACAGTATGTTTTTATAGTGCTAAGACTTCTCATATGTTAAAAGATCAAGGATGCGAGTCATGCAATTATGGTTCATTGATGTCATGACCCCTTTAAGGAAATGGATTATGTGGATTATCATAGGTATATGATATTGTGTGACCTGACATAAAGATTGTCTAAATCAGGTATTCCAGTGATGTACTCCCTTTTGGAAGTGGTGTCTGTGTGCCCAGAAAAACTTGCTCCCATGTTTGCGGAGAAAATCGACTGGATAAAAGTAATTCCCTCATTTGTAATCTCCTTTAAGTATCTTGTGTATAAAAATGTATTTATTTGATAAATTATTCATATTTGTTTTACAGGGTCTCATGAACACAAATAAAGAAGACATGCGCGAGTTGGCAGCTCAGCTGTATGCCGTGGTTGTCTCCACTATGTCTGGAAATGAACTTAAAACTGCTGTCCATTACCTGATCAAGACAACTAAAGACACTCATGTTTGTTACAGATCATTAATTGACAAATGTTTTAAGACTTTAAAGGTTTTATTATATTAAAGATGTTTCAGTCTTTTTTTTTAAACAAAGAAAACTATGCTAAATACTATACTAAACAGGTAATTCAGAAGTTTAGTGGGGGCATTTCTCTTCAAGACCATAATGTACATGTTGTTGTCCTTTGGCTGTATATCAGAGTCCTGAGACTCAGCATGGCGCCATCTTGGCTCTGGGCTACATGGTGGGCAGGTACATGAGTAATAGGCGGAGCCTGATGCCTAATGAAGCCACTCCCAAAGAAAATGAGGAGCTAATTGCCATTGCGACGAAAACCATTGGTATGATGTTCTACTCTTGAATAACACCTGAAACTTTATTTCAGAGGACAATTTAGCAACATGTTCTTTTTAAACACGTAGGTTCATTTTTGGAAAGTGATGCTCCTTTGTTGACTGTTGCTGCGGTGACAGCATTGGGTGAGATTGGACGGAACAGCGTGCTGCTGATACTATCAGATGGAGATGGCTTAACCAAACTCAGCCTAGTGGATAATCTGCTTGCCAGGATCCCCTCTGGCAAAGAGACCAGCAAGGTAAAACAAAAAACACACACCACTACTCGGATAGTGATAGTGAGGGTGATGGTTTTATTGCTGTGTTGCATTTTTCATCCAGTTAGCTTAGATGTTCTGCATTGATCATTTAACTTTCACACTGCTGAAGTGAAATTAAGTGATTTTTGTTTTTGCTTTTGGTTTGTATGGAACTGATCGGCTGTGGTTTGTTTTGTCAGATGAAAGAACGTGCCATCCAGACTCTTGGGTTTCTGCCGGTGGGAGATGGAGAATTCCCTCACCAGAAGAAAATCCTGCAGGGCCTCATGGATTCAGTAGAGGTGATGTTGTAACTCCCTTACTGCATGACCACTATAGACCATTTATTGCACTTTTTTTGTTTGGCCAGTTTAGTTTCCAAATGACTGTGTTATTAGCCTAGTTTCACAATCCCTTGCATTGCAAAGCGTATTCAAAAAGTGTGGGAACCCTGAACAATTAATTAAATGTATTTTTGTTGGCATAGTGCAGTGAATTCATATAATGTGAGTCAATTGAAACAATTAAATTATAATGTGGTCTCTTCACGTTTCTTATTTTCAGTTGTTTATTTATTTGATTTCTTCCCATATCTTCAGGCCAAGCAGGTGGAGCTGCAATTTACAGTGGGAGAGGCTTTAACCAATGCTGCCATAGGAAGCTGCTCTGGAGCGGCCCGAGATGTATGGACGTGCACAGAAGATCAGTACTGCCCCCCTGACAGTGAGTGTGTGTGTGTGTGTCTGTGTGTGTGTGAGAAGGAGCTTTTGTGTCCAACAGGGTTCCCATGCATCCTGGAAATCTTGAAATAACAGGAAATTTTGCAATGCAGATGTTCAATCATGGAAATTTTTAAAAAAATACCTAAATGTCCTGGAAAATAGTTATTAGGCCTGGAAAGTGTTTTTGTATAATAAAACATTTTAGTTTTAAATTTTAGACAATGACAGTGGTCAGGCTGCTGATATTTTATTTTATTTTTTTTATTTTTTTTTATTTTTTTTATTTAAAAAAAAAAAAATGAATTCACACCTGGAAGTGGTAGCTTGGTGACGTGGCCTTTACACTTCTGTATGTGACTTAATTTTCAGTAATTCAGCAATCAGATTCCTCTTATACCACCATTACTACATGTATGATTACCGCAATAAGGAAAACATGGAATCTCTGAATCAAGTCTTAAAAATTGCATTAGCTCTAAAATTAATTTGACATTCTTGGGATGAAAACGATTGTTTGAATGCACAATTAATTAAACTGAAATCTCGATATGTCCAAGAGTGAATAATAAACCGCAAAAGGCTGCTTTTTAATAAATAAATAATGAAAAATGAATATGTGAAACCGGTTGCTCACACACTGAAAAAATCTCATCGTGATCATCACGAGCTCTGTACAAACACACCATATATTTATTACTGGTAATTAAATCCAGTGTTATTTCTGGATTGTGCTGTTTGAGGATTTAGGGGGAAAAAAACTTGAAAAATGTTGAAAAATGTAATTAATTTAAATAATATTTTCATTTTGGTATTACACACCATTTTGATTGATGAAGAAATCTAATAAACAAACGAATATGTAATAAAAAAAAAAAAAATCCTCCAATAACTGCAATTTGAGCGACCTTGTGTGTTTTTACATAAATATTGCATCGGTGTGGCACATGAAATGCCTTGGAAAATTGTGCCTTGAAAAGAATGGGAACCCTGTCAAACAGGGCTCACTTTAAAGGAATAGTTCACCCAAAAATGTAAATTCTCATGATTTTCTCACCCTTCTGGCATCCCAGATGTGACTTATTTTTTTTAGCAGAACACAACGAAAGATTTTTAGAAGAATATCTCCACTCTTTAGGTCCATACAACGCAAACGAATGGGTTCCAACATTTTTAAGCTCCAAAATCCACATAAAAGAAGTATAATAATAATCCATATGACCATGGTTAAATCCATCTGTTCAGACATATGATAGGTGTGGGATAGAAACTGATCAATATTTAGTCTATAAGTCATTTTTTAATCATAAATTCTTCACCCAGAATATGAATCACCAAATACAGAAGATGGTGAAAGTGAAGGAAAAATGACTTGTTTCTCACCCAAACCTATCATATAGCTTCAAAAGACATGGATTTAACCACCAGAGTCATCTGGAGTACTTCTATGTTGCCCTTATGTGGATTTTGGAGTTTAAAATTGTCGGCACCCATTCATTGCATTGTATGGACCTGCAGAGCAGAATAAATTAAGTCATACACATCTGGGATGGCATGAGTAAATTATGAGAGAAATTTAATTTTTGTGTGTACTAATCCCTTTAATCTGTTTCTTCTTCTGTCCCCCTCTCACTCTATCTCAGATATAAAGAACAATGATGTAGTGCCATGGGTTTTGAACTCTGTCTTGTCTAAATACATACCGAGTGTAAACCCTCACGTTCGGCAGGCTGCCTGCATATGGCTCCTGTCTCTAGTCAAAAAACTCAGCCATCACAAAGAAATACAGGTAAACACACAAACTCTTTCTTGAATGCATACATACACAAACATTTGAATTATAACATGTCTATCCTCTCTTTGTCTGTAATAGTCTCATCTTAAGGAGATACAGGTGGCCTTTATCTCCATCTTGTCTGATCCAGATGGTGAGTGACATGTAGCTCCTTCATGATACTGCCCTTTACATGTCAGATAAAGGGTGGCATCTTCAGCTATCTAAACCCAGAGAGCTTAGTGATTATTTGTGTGTTTAGAACTTAGCCAGGATGTGGCCTCTAAAGGACTCGGTTTGGTTTATGAGCTGGGAGGAGAACAGGATCAACAGGAACTGGTGTCAACCCTTGTGGAAACGCTCATGACTGGTAAAAGGTATTTATAAACCAATTCATTTCTGATTTCTGTCATTTGAATTCTTTTTAAAAAGCGCATCCTCACTCTCTTAACTCCTGCTCATTATTGTTTGCTTATTTAACACATGCGCTCAAAATCACATCAATGCAGCACTGGTCCAATTGGGCAAGTTCTGTTCTGTCATCCTGCTCAAACCTCTGTCACACTGGTCCCGCTCCATCAAGCCATTCTTATTGTTGAAGCCTGCCATAATTAATATGATTGGTCATATGTTTTTTGCTTAACGAGGACATGATGATCGAACAAGTCAGGGCACTTATAGAACAACTCTTTATTTACTACTAATCAATTAGGTCACATAGTAATATCCATCCATCCATCCATCCATCATCAACCGCTTATCCTGTACAGGGTCACGGGGGGCTGGAGCCTATCCCAGCTAACATTGGGCGAAAGGTGGGGTCCACCCTGGACAGGTCGCCAGTCCAACATAGTAATATATCTAAGAATAATGACTGACATGCTGTGAAGTGCATTATGGCTTAAGACTCTTGAGCGCTGTGGGATGTTTGTGTTTTCAGAGTTAAACATGCCGTATCGGAGGACACTGAAGTCTTCCAGGGGGAGTCCCTTGGTAAAGCACCCGATGGGTAGGTCTTTCTTTTTGTTGATTTGCTTTGTTGAATTTCGTTTTGAAAAGAAATTAGGGGGTTTTTAACCTTTACAAAACCGTCTTAATTTACTTACCATCATGTTGTTCCAAAACAGTTTGACTTTCTTTCTAATGCAGAATTATGTTGTAGTGGATAGTGCCTCAATTTAAAGTTTAAAAGGACCTAAAAGTGTCATCCTCATAAAGTAGCCCATGTGACTTGTTCGGCATATAAGGCAAATGTTATGTTTTGGTGCGAATCAACCCTGAATGCAAGTAATTTTCCAGTGAATATCTTGTCCGGTGCATGTTGAATTCTATGCTGGACGGTTAGCCATTACATTATTACATGTTTTTAGGGGCAAACGCATTAAGTTATTCATAATTTATTTAATTTCTTATTCTTTCTAAACAGTTACAATTTTTAAATCTAAATCAGCCTACATATGATATACATTCAATAAGTCTGCACATTTTTTATCAAATGGAGGGAGGTGGGGGTTTCCTTGTGGAATTGCACAAACAGACCTGAAACTGGCAATCAGCCATAAGTACATTTGAGGATGAAGGTTGTAAAGTTTGAAGAATGGTAAAGTTAGTTTTAGTTTTTGTAATTGGCTTTTGGATTCGCGTTCAAAAATCTACATTACTGCGCTTTTGCAACAACTTTTGAGATTTTTCTTTGTGACGTTGAATCACAAGTATAACAGAAACAGACAAATAACGATTTTAAAACGTGTGCAAAAAATGATATAAATTCTAAAATTTTGATTAATTACGTTTTTTTACTTACCATGTCAATATGGTACAAGCTTATCCTACTCAACCCCTGTTTACACCTAATATTAAGATGCCTCGGATGATCCAATCACATCAGTTAAAACACATCACCTTTTACATCTGGTCATTTGTGGTGCTTTCACACTGGCACTTTAGTTCGAGCGCAGTTTGCGTGAAAAATTGGTAATGTGAAGGCTGTCATGCGGACCGGGGGTGCACTGTGGTTTTGAACCAGAGACTACCTGCTGGAGGTGGTCTGAGTTCGGTTGCAATGGAACTGTATCGCAATTCGCGTGAATGTGAAAGCGACTCGGGTGCGCACTCGTTCAGGAAGTAAAGTAACCTGCGCATGCGTTTTAGCCGATGACGACATCATTAGTTTTCGACAACACACGAGGATCCACACATTCCTGAAAGTCCCAAAAAAGTAATGACACCACTATGACATACAAGTATGCATGACAACACTATAAATACTGTCCATCCATCCACCTATCTACTATATATAAATAATATTATAGGTTATAAATAAAGGGAATAATAGGCGATAACTTCACCTTGGACACGAGCGTGAGGAAGCGTGTAGTGTAAACAAAGATGCAAATTAATTCCTTGCAATCAGATGTCTCCTCAAAAAACGGTGTTTGCGAGCAGTAGCAAGCCGCCTTCCCCTGGACATCTGATGAGTTACGCCATGAAGCGCACGTATACACAGTTGTCGCACACTCTGCTGTGCAAAGTGGCACCAAAATAACAAAAAGTATGATGAGTCGCATTGTGTTCACAATGCATGTTTGTGATGTAAGATGAACGCAAATGGACCGAGGTTTGATAGAATCAAGTGAGTGTGAAACTAGACCAATGTTGCGGGGGGCACCGGGAACAATCAGAATCGGTCCACAGCAAACGTGCCTAGTTTAAAAGCCCCCTTAAATGCATCTCCTGTGACTATTCGTGTTTGGATTTCAAGGGGAGGGTCTCACAACGACATGCATCAGCCACAATGGCAGTGTGTTACTGCATGATATTAAAATGCAAGAAAGTCAGAAAAGACAAAGAAAGTACAAAAAAACTGTGCTGTTTCTCTTAGATGCATTTGAATACATCTCCTTTTGTGTTCTGCAAAAGGAAGAAAGTCATAATTTACACTTTTTTTTTTAATGAAGTCTCTGGGCTAGATTTTTTTTTTTTTTTTTTTTTTAATCTTTAATGTTGTACATCATCTTTTACATTGGTAGGCATGGACTCTCCACCTACAAGGAGCTGTGCTCGTTAGCTAGTGACCTAAACCAACCAGATCTCGTTTATAAGTTCATGAATCTTGCCAATCACCATGCCATGTGGAATTCTAGGAAGGTATGCAATGTTAATCAAAACGTGACTGCTTATAACTTTAATCAAGTTTGTTTTGATCACTCTGAGAGTTGCTCAGAACTATCTTTGATATTATGAAATGATTGTTGTATCTTTCTGTGCTGTAGGGGGCAGCATTTGGCTTTAACATCATTGCCGCAAAGGCAGGTGAGCAGCTAGCTCCTTTCCTGCCTCAGCTGGTTCCCCGCCTCTATAGATACCAGTTTGACCCCAACCTGGCCATCAGACAGGCTATGACTAGCATCTGGGATGCTCTCGTCACGGATAAAACAATCGTAAGGGAATATCAGTCAGAAAAGTAAATTAAATTGTGTAAAATGCTACAATGAATAGTTTGTCTCCGTTTTCAACAGGTGGAGAAATATTTTAAGGATATTCTTCAGGATGTTATATCCAACCTCACCAGTAACATGTGGAGGGTGCGGGAGTCAAGGTAACATGTCTAGAAGGGAGGAAATTGTGTCTCTGTTCGTTCTAGCCTATCTAGGTTGTTTTAAAATAATCAATGCGGTTATCATTTCAGCTGCATGGCTTTGAACGATCTGATTCGTGGGAGGCAGGCAAATGAAATCATCGAACGCCTATCAGAAATCTGGGAGACTCTATTCCGGGTCCTGGATGATATAAAGGTGAAAAATAAAAGGCTTTGTCTTAAAGTGTCACCCAGTTAAAAAAATTATGCCATCAATAACTCAGCCCAGTGTCTTTCTTTCGTGTAACTGGAAAGGAGAAATTTGGTAGACACTTTGACTTGCTTCAGTTCATTATTAAAAGGGTTCATATGGGTTTTTTAACAACCTGAGGCCAAACAAATTATAGATTAACCATTTTATCAGAATACAGCCATTTTATTTTGACACCTTTATTCTTGTTGTAGGAGTCTGTTCGTAAGGCAGCAGATCTGACTCTGAAGACTCTCAGTAAAGTAAGTTTGCATTGAATCATTTTAATACTACGTCATTGAATTTCCATTCTCTGAGACACCACAGGTACTGATGTATGTGTATATTTTTCCAAAAGGTGTGTGTGCGCATGTGTGAATCGACAGATGCTGCTGCTCAAAGGACAGTGGCTGTGATGTTGCCAACTCTACTGGACAAAGGCATCGTCAGCAATGTGGCTGAAGTGCGAAGTCTCAGGTAAGAATACATATATACACCAGTCAGACACCCTAGATGTTTAGATTCAGAGTATATGTGTGAGTGTTGCTGTTTATTAGTATCCAGACTCTAGTGAAGATCAGTAAGACAGCTGGCAGCCGTCTGAAGCCGCATGCTCCTCGACTCATCCCCGCTCTGCTGGAGGCTCTGAGCGTGCTGGAGCCCCAGGTGCTAAACTACCTCAGTCTGAGAGCCACAGATCAGGAGAAGGTGAGCAGAAGCTCTGTGATCAGCTCCTTTGGCCTTGCTGGTCTACACTGAAATGCCAAAATGTAAAACTTTAAATAGTCCATTAAATCTACCAAACCTTTTTTCATTTTTTTTTTGTCTTTTGATGCAGAGTGCCATGGATGCCGCTAGGTTAAGTGCAGCCAAGTCCTCTCCTATGATGGAAACTATTAATATGGTAAAACACATCACAAACTACAGATGGTAGTAGTGTCCAGTATATACAGTAGTTATTTATCATGTTCCAAATGTCAAATAGGTAACTAATTACTCTGATCTATACGTGTATAGACAAATTTACAGGATGTTTATGGTTGATAAGTGAGATTAATTTATGTTCTGTGTGTTTTAGTGTTTGCAGCACTTAGATGTGTCTGTGTTAGGAGAGCTTGTTCCCAAACTCTGTGATCTACTCAAGAGTGGAGTCGGACTTGGAACAAAGGTACACTGCTACAGGTTTTGTCAATAATACACACACCCACACTTACACACACAGTCTAACAGTTGTGTATACTGTTATAGGGAGGATGTGCCAGTGTGATTGTGTCATTGACAGTGCAGTGCCCTCAAGATCTCACACCATATTCAGGTAACAAACACACACACACTGTGAACAGATCAGAGAAACTCTACTGTTGTTAAGTTTGTAAATTTTATACATCTTGTACATCATGTCTGTCTGTGTTTGTGTGTGTGCGTGTGTTTTTTCCCAACAGGTAAACTCATGAGTGCACTCTTGAATGGGATCAATGACCGCAGTAGTGTCATTCAGAAGTCATTTGCCTTCGCCATTGGACATCTGGTCAGGGTATGAAAATATAAATATACTCATTTATAAATGTGTATGTATTTCAAGCTGAACATTGAACCTAAAGCAGCTGCAAAACTAAAAATATCAATACTCTTTTCCCCATCAGACAGCCAAAGACAGCAATGTTGAGAAGCTTCTACAGAAACTAAACACCTGGTACCTGGAGAAAGAGGGTACGAATAATACTGTCTCCCATTAAAGGTTTAGTTCACCCTGAATTGAACATTCTTTCATTAGTCATTCTCCGACTTTCACGGAACTCAAAAGATAATTTTGAAAAGTGTTCATGCTACTCTTTTCCCTATAGCAAAAAAAAAAAAAAAAAGCATGATGTCAAGCTCCAAAAGGACAAGAAAGCACCATAAAAGACAAGTCCATTTGACTTTTGTGCTGTGGTCCAAGTCTTCTGAAGCCAAACAATAGCTTTGTCAGGAACAAACTGAAATTCAATTTATAGTTCACTGATATCTTCCCTTCCACCTCCTTTTCGCAGTTATATTTAAAGCTATTGGCTTAAAGGGATGGTTCATTCAAAAATGAACATTCTTTCATAATTTACTCACACTTACGACACAAATTAAGATTTTTGAAGAATTTCTCAGATCTTTTAGTCCATACATTCATACATGCAAGTGAATGATGACCAAAACTTTGAAGCTCCAAAAAGCACAAACAATCAGCATAAAAGTAATCCATATGACTCCAGTGGTTTAATCAAAGTCTTCTGAAGTGATTCAATCAGTTTTGGGTTAGAACAGACCATTTACCTCACTATAAAACTTGACATCAGCTGTTTCCTTGGCGATTATGATTTTAACCTCGATTACACTTCCTAGCGCCATCTAGTGATATGCGTCAAGCGCTAGGAAGTTTAATCAAGCTTGAAATCATGATTGTGCCAAGAGTCTGCAATGGCAACATGAACAGTGAAAAAGAAGTTGGTCGAAGGTGGTCTTTTCTCACCCAAAACTGAATGGATCATTTAAAAAAAAACATGAACGTATAGATACTTTTAATGGTGCCTTAATGTGCATTTTGAAGCTTCAAAGTTCTGGCCACCATACACTTGCATTGTATGGACCTACAGAGCTAAGATATTCTTCTAAAAATCTTAATTTGAGTTCAGTAGATGAAAGAAAGTCATACACATCTGGGATGGCATGAGGATGAGTGAACGATGAGAGAATTTTCATGTTTGGGTGCACCATTCTGAAATGAAAGTTATTGATTAATCCTTGTGTTGTGTAGATTTATGATGTGTTTTGTGTGTCTCTCAGAGGCACTGTTTAAGTCGTCGTGTTGTCTGGTGGTTCATGCCATCAGTCACTACAGTCCTGATGTGCTGAAGGCTCATGCAGGAGTTGCTCTCCCGCTGGCTTTTCTGGGCATGCACCAGGAGCCTGAAGAGGAGAAAGGAGAGAACTCTGAAGCCAACCTGTGGACTGAGGTCTGGCAGGAACACGTACCTGGTATGTTAAGAAATCTAACCCTTAGACAAGATTTGAATCAAACCAATGGACCAATTTCTGTTAATGATGTCATTATTTGTGGTGTTGAAGCGTTGGAGTCAGTACTATATTTAAAGTGCCTGTGTAAGGGACTAGAAGGCGCACAGCTATCAAAAATATTGTATTTAGCATTCTCACTCTTTAGGAAGCTTTGGGGGAATCAGACTGTACATGACAGAGCTCATAGCCATTACTCAGAGGGCTCTGCAGTCTCAGTCCTGGAAGATGAAGGCTCAGGGTGCGGCTGCCATGGCAACTATCGCTAAGCAACAGACAGGCTCACTGGTGGCACCTCATCTGGGCATGGTGTTGAGTGCACTACTACAGGGGCTCGCAGGACGCACCTGGGCTGGGAAGGTAAGACATATTTCTCAAACATAAATGGAAACACACGCACACACTCCCTGATGATGTGATGTGTGCAATTGTTTTTACAATATTAAAGTTGTAGTGAAAACTAAGAAATCTTTCACAACCAAAATGTGTAAACACTGGCTCTGTGGCGCTATAAAAACTGGTGTCTGCTCCGTATGGAGACAAACATGATCTCAGTGGTTTGTCTGTTGCTTGAGATTGATTTCTTCTTTGTCTCTTTATATTTTGTGGTCACTGAGTATAATGTCTTGTATCTCATCAGGAAGAGCTGTTGAAAGCTGTTGGATCAGTAGTGTCTAAATGCAGGTTAGATGCAACTGTCTATTTCTTATCCTTGTGTGTGTATACACAAAACTAGCACAAGAACACAGGCAATGCACAATGGAAGGCTGACTTTCTGGAACGTATCTTGCTTTGTCTTGGTACATGTGATGTATGTGTAGTGTGGAGCTACAGAAGCCTGCGGTGGGTCAACCGACTGTGAGCGAGGTGCTGGATCTGGTGCTGAAAGAATGCAGGAAGGAGAGTCTTGTTTATAAAATTGCTGCTTTGCGCAGTGCTGCAGACATCTTGGAGTCGACGGAGACGGATCGTTTTCAAGAAGTCACTGAAGTTTTGCTTCCTCTCATCAGAAAGGTGCAGTGAAGCACACATGTCTTTATTAAAGTCACTCTCCATAAATGAGTTGGCGTATAAAGGTATTCCTGAAAGTTGGTAATTATTTTAGGAGCGGCCGGTACATTTCTTTAGAATTCGTTGAGAGACAATTTTGTGTGTTTTTTTTTTTTTTAGAATCAGCCAGCTAGTGCTGGCTCCCCGAGGCATGATGATGAAGATGATGACGCTAAAGCTCGTGAGCTGCAGACAGAAGTACTGCTGTGTGCATTTGAAACACTTGGGAAAGCCTGGCCTAAAACCGTCCAGACACAGGGTAAGTCACACAACCGATAAGTGCATGCTTTTGGGGCACATGTCTGGCGGCACAGCTCCATAGTTCAGCTAATTGGTGTCAATAACTCACCTAAAACTATTTTGCCAAGCTACATTTAGGACCAAAGTAAGAACAATCCATGCACTGAGGATGACAATGAGATTGTTGTAGGTTGGTTCACCTTTAGATAAAACATAAGGACGAAAAACAAGCAAGTATAACTCTCTGATGTAGGGTTTGGATTTCTGGTTCTGTTCTGTGGTTTATGGTGGATGGCGTCTCAGATGTAGATGCTCGATAGTTTGGTTTGCTTATAACATGCATCGAGAAACGCACCGGATGAGCATTTCACCAGATTTTGAATAAGCAGCGTGTAAAACTACTGTGAACTAGGCTACATACACGCACTCTAAAGGACTTCCCAGAGTGTTCTGCCAAAATAAAAGCCTGAGGGTTTTAGAATTAAGCACACTGAATATACAGTACTATTGTATAATAAAATCTAAAAGTTAATAAATAATCATTATTATTATTAGTAGTAGTATTTTTATGTTTTATCCCCTTTTCTCCCCAATTTGAAATGCCCAATTCCCACTACTTACTAGGTCCTCGTGGTGGCACGGTTACTCGCCTCAATCCAGGTGGCGGAGGACAAGTCCCAGTTGCCCCTGCTTCTGAAATAGTCAATCCGCGCATCTTATCCCGTGGCTCATTGTGCATGACACTGCGGAGACTCGCAGCATGTGGAGCTCATGCTAATCTATGCAATCCACGCACAATTTACCACGCACACCATTGAGAGCAAGAACCGCTAATCATGAGTGTGTTGGTCAAGTGGTCAATTGATCTCGAGTTGATATGATATGTTGATTTTGCTTTGGATGCGACTGTTTCCAGATTCAAAACCCCTTCGATTATACAGCTTTCTAATAAACTTAAGCTGAATCCCTACTACATATCAGTGGATAGAAAAAGCAGGTCAGCAGTTGATTCCATATTATTCCATTCTGTGAAACTGAGAGCAGACCAAGGTGCGGTACAGAAGCGGAGCACGCATCTACATGCTGGTGCGCCTTGTCTCATGCTGCTCTAGAATATGCTGCCTCTTCCTGCGTTCACAACTGGTGTGTGTGTGTGAGTGATTCTAAACTGGTAAAGAAAAAACAACACTGGTATTGGATGATACTGTGTAGGTAAAAGTAGGTTTTGGATCAGATGAGAAAACAGTGGTGTTGGTGCATCCCTAACCCAGAGTCAGACAAAATCTGTTGCAAAGTCTTTTGTGTGTTTTTATGTTGCAGATCAGTTCCAGGTTGAGGTTTGTAGTGTAATGTGCGACCGACTGAAATTGAGCACATGGAGGGTCCAACTGGGAGTCCTGCGAGCCATGAAGGTTTTCTTTCAGAGGTACAGTGTGCTTGAACTAAATACCTTGGATATATATTTTTATCATGCCCTGTGCATGCATAAAATCTAATTCAGTATGGAAATGTATAAAAGATTTTGTTATCATCTCATTTAATTATCTACTAATCTCTGAACATCGAAAAGTGTATTTTTAAACTAGATTAGCATTTCCTGGGTAGACAATATGTTTTTGGTCAAATGTTTTGGCAGGCTAACGCCCTGCATGGCAGCTCTGCCGTCATTGGTGTGTGTGTGTGTGTGTGTGTGTGTGTGTGTGTGTGTGTGTTTTGGGGAATGAGACACAGTGTAAAGCACTTGGAATACCACTAAGGTTAAAAAGGTGCAATATAAATGCAGACCATCACACTCAATGAGCTGTATACAAGGGCATCACTTTTACAGCGTAAGCAGAATAAATATTTAATCTCTGCCTTTTGTGGTTTATTCATTGCTAATAAATGATTTATGTGTGCTGTAGGTTGCTGCTGTTGGATAAGGAGCATCAGAATGCTTCCCTTCTGACTGAGATGTTGTCAGAAACCTGCACTGCCCTGACATCACCACTAGGTGGAGTTTCACATAAGGATAAAATACTGTGTGTGTGTGTGTGTGTATATATATCATTCACACAGAGCTTATGAGAGTCATTCTTTTCTTCACACAGAAAACAAAAGTTATTCTTCAGTAAGAACAGATGCCTTGGCCGCAGTTGAACTTCTTTTGAAAAGGCTTGAAGGTAGCGTTGTTTTGCTCTTATGATGAAACTGGTTGTTCATTGCGACAGTAGTTGCATCAAACAGATGTGACTAAAGGAATATTCAGTTAAAAAATACAAAAATCTGGGTTACAGTGAGGCACTTAGAAGGGAAGTGAATGGGTTAAATTTTTGAACATTAAAATACCCACTTTTTCAAAAGTATAGCCACAATACATAAACAATATGTGTGTTAACATGATTTTAGTGTGCTTAAATTTGTCTGTGTAAAGTTGTAGCCAATTTTACAAGTTCGTTGCCATGACGATGTAATGTCAACAAACCCTAAAATGACAGTAAAAATCACAATTTAAAAAACTTTACGGCTTAAATAATACCTGAGTTTTAACAGAAGAATTAATGTAAGTTCTTTTATAAAATTATGAGCTTCACTTTTCTGTGTTTGAGCCCTGCAAAAAAAAAAAAAAACAGGACATTTGCTTGAGTGGGGTAAAATCCTGTCAGTATTGAGATTTGTGTTTTGTTTTTGTTTTTAGAGAGCGATCAATGGGAGTGCCTGTCTGAGAGGAGCCGGCAACAGCTTCAGCGTTCTCTAGCCACCATGGAAACAGACAGCCTTCCAGAACTTAAGGAGAAAGCCCAGACAATGAGAAGAAAAATACAGGCCCTGCCATGAATAACCTGCCCACACACAAACACACTCACAGGCAAAACCTGTCCTGAGGGTTTATTCGGGAATCTCCACCATAAGTTTCAATAGTAATCTGCAGTTTTGTCACATACATTCACTTACAAGCACACATACTATGCCGTAATGTCTATACTTAATTTACATGCAACATTCTAGTGTCCACCATAAACCCTTTCTCATGTATAAACTCTTTGAAATTGAAAGCGTCTGCTCTTAATGAGTCATGCAGAGGCTGCCATACTGAATTTGACTTTTTATCCAATGTGCAAAGACTACAGATTTTTTTTTTTTTTTTGAGTTTGTAAAGTCTTGTCATATGCTGGCAGGCATGTCAGCTTAAAGCCTTTTATAGTTTTGCTGAGACATTTTTTTTTTTTTGTTCACTTTAGCCATTTTTGCTTCTTTGAACCTTATATTGTCGCCATGGTTACTGAAAATCGTGGAGATTACGAATCAGAAGACTAGTTGCACATATGATCCTGCTTTTGGCAGAGTCATATTACGATCTGTTTTGTTTCTAACAGGGCGTGAACTGTCTGCGTGCATCACACACACTGTGTTTCACCCTCAAGGGTTTGTGTGACTTCTGCAGTTTCTTCCAGTTTTAAGAAATTCTCCTCTCATTAAGGCACATACTGAATGAAGTTGGGTGATTGAGAGTTATCTACATAGATTTGCCTTCATCCATTGAGTGCTGTTGAAGTGAAGCAGAAGGAACAATGAGCTGTCAATACTGAATGAAACTTTGGATACAAATTAAATTTTTCTCAAATGAGGGTTGGTGTAGAGGTATTAAGAGTGTGTTAAATGGAAGTTTGTAACATAAAATACATTGAAACCTTAAACCTGCCCTTGTCAGTGTTTGCATGTGTGAAAATATATTTTCCATAATGGATAAATGAAATGTTCATAAAGAGGCACATTTTACTGCGTCTTTTTTCACCCGTTGTTGACTTTTGACTAGGGGTGAACTGATACCGATATTTTACCAATAACTAATGTGGTGGAAAAGGCTAATAAATGATAGAGACATCTGGCTCTGTTACAGTACTCTATATTAATGTATTTACCAAATTAAGCTTTTTAATAGCTCTGTATTTATGAATTTCACCAGATTAAGTTTTTATTATTATTTACAAGATAAGAAGTTGCAGACAGATGTAACAAATCTGACACTTGGTGCCACTGGTTTACTGCTACTGTCTGCAGAAATGTTTACAGATAACCTACTGTTGAAGTCAGAAGTTTACATACACTTAGGTTGATGTCATTAACAAACACATTTTTTAACCGCTCCACATATTTCATATTAGCAAGCTATAGTTTTGACAAGTCGTTTAGGACATCAACTTTATGCATGACATGTTAATTTTTCCAACAATTGTTTACAGACCGATTGTTTCACTTTCAATTGACTATATCACACTTCCAGTGGGTCAGAAGTTTACATACACCAAGTTAACTGTGTCTTTAAGCAGCTTGGAAAATTCCAGAAAAATATGTCAAGCCTTTAGGCAATTAGACAATTAGCTTCTGATAGGCTAATTGGAGTCAATTGGAGGTGTACCTGTGGATGTATTTTAAGGCCTACCTTCAAACTCCGATCATGGGAAAATCAAAAGTACAGTAATCACCCAAGACCCCAGATTTTGGACCCCAAATTGTGGACCTCCACAAATCCTTGGGAGCAATTTCCAAACACCTGAAGGTACCACATTCATCTGTACAAACACCATGTGACCACGCAGCCATCACACTCAGGAAGGAGATGCATTCTGTCTCCTAGAGATGAATATATTTTGGTGAGAAAAATACTAATAATTTCCAGAGCAACAGCAAAGGACCTTGTGAAGATGCTGGAGGAATCAGGTAGACAAGTATCTATATCCACAGTAAAATGAGTCCTATATCGACATAACCTGAAAGGCTGCTCAGCAAGGAAGAAGCCACTGCTCCAAAACTGCCATATTAAAGCCAGACTTCAGTTTGCAAGTGCACATGGGGACAAAGATCTTCTCTAGTAGTCTGATGAAACAAAAATTGCAAATCGCAATCGGGTCTTCCAAATGGATGACACCAAGCATACCTCCAATTTCCATGGTGGCAAAATTGCTTAAGGACAACAAAGTCAAGGTATTGGAGTGGCCATCACAAAGCCCTGAACTCAGTCCGATAGAACATTTGTGGGCAGATCTGAAACTGTGTGTGTGAGCAAGGAGGCCTAAAAACCTGACTATTATTGTGAGAAGCTTGTGGAAGGCTCTCCTAAACGTTTGACCCAAGTTAAACAATTTAAAGGCAATGCTACCAAATGTGTATGTAAAATTCTAACCCACTGGAAATGTGATGAAAGAAGTAAAAGCTGAAATAAATCATTCTCTTTATTATTATTCCGAATGCATCATTTGAGTTGAATCTTTTAATTAATTGGATTCTTTTGAATCTGTAAAAATGGTTCAAAAGAGATGTTCACGATTAATTTTGAAAATCGATTTGAGAATCTAAATCAAATTCACCCAGAACATGTTATCTCCACTACATTTTTGCTTTTATATTATGTGCCTAAATATTTATTCTAGTCTCTCACTTTTCCAGGAGAACTTTTCATATGTGTAATATTTAGCCATCATAAATATTTTTGCTCAAGTGAAGCACAAATATTCAAAACATTTACTTAAAGGAATATTCCAGGTTTTATTACAAGTTTAAGCTCAGTCGACAGCATTTGTGGCATAACGTTGATTACCAAAAAAATTAATTTTGACGACTCTTTTTAAAAAAAAATAAAAAATCAAGGTGACAGTGAGGTACTTGCAATGGAAGTAAATGGGCCAAATATGGAATATTTCTTTAAGTACTGTAATGAAGTATTTGTACTTTATTATACAAGTCTGAACAACACTTACAATAAGGTTACATGCTTTTAGCATCACATAACAGCAGGGTCGTTGCAAGGAATTTGGTGACCCCTGTATTTTGGTCTGGGCCCCTTATATTAAAAAAATACAGTTTAACATTTGTTGTTGGGCCCCAAGAATCATTACCACCTTTCACCTTATTAGCTACGGCCCTGATTAACATTAAACTGTACTTTCACAGCATTTATTAATCTTGGTAAAATGAATGTTCCAGGTTTAATACAAGCTAAGCTCAACCAACATCATTTCAACTCATCCCTCATCATCATCCCTCATCCCTCATCATAGGTTTAATTTTAGGCTAGCTAGTGTAGGCTAGACCTTTATAATACCCCATGACATCCACTATCTAATATAGAAATGTCAAACATTTCTTGGCAAAATATTAATTGGAAAAAAATAGCACCTTCATACTCAATTCTCATAAATGACGTATGTACATGATGGTTTTATAAATCACTACCGTGACAAAGTTTTTATTTATAAATAAAATAGCCAGCATCAGGGGAAAAAAAGGACAAAAAGAAAGGTCTTTCATACATCTACAAACAAATACACTGAAATACAACGTACACAGCGAGAGAGAGAGAGAGAGAGACAATAGGATGAAGTGTTTTAAAATAAAGGGGAAAAAGTGTTTTACAGAGGTGTTTGACAGGTATTAAATGCACAACATGAGTGTGTTAGCCCTGCCAATTTTAAATACACCATTTCATTTCAGTTGATACATCAAGTGATTACTGACTGTAATAAAAGCTTTATTATAGCAGGCTTCAAATTTGTAAGTAAAACAGAAAGTGTGCGTCTAGCTGGCCAGCATCTGTCGCTGGCGTTTGTCCTTGGCTTTATCGTGAGTGCGCTGGGCCAATACTTTTCCCTCATGTGTTTGAGTGGTGCGTGTCACAGTGGAGATGCCGTCCACAAACTTGGTCTTGAAGAGCACGTTTGCATTGGTGAACATGCCATCTTTCAGAGACACCACCACAAACTGCAAAGTAAATGACATTCAATTGCCGTTTTGATGCTACATCTAGCATTACAGTCAACAAAACTATAATGAAAACATATATTGGAACACATACTCAAATTCATTTTCTTGATTCCACGGGTACTGGTAATTAAAACAAAAATGAGTGACTCCAGCCAGGTCCCCTAAGCAAACAAATTTACCCTGTTGCTAGGGAGGGTAAAGTCACGTTGGGTTAACCTACTCGTGGTCGCTATAATGTGGTTCTCGCTCTCGGTGGGACAAGTGGCGAGTTGAGCGTGGATGCCGTTGAGAATAGCGTGAAGCCTCCACGGAAACGCACTCAACTAGCCACGTGGAAGCAACTGAGATTCGTCCTCTGCCATGCAGATTGAGGCAAGTCACTATGCCACCACGAGGAATTAAGAGCGCAGTGGGAATTCCAAATAGGAAAAAAATAACAATAAATAAACTATAATAACGGTTAAAGCTCTACGTGTTGCTAGGCATTGGACAACTTACTGTATGTACAAAAAATGTCTTTTTCAGTAACATTATAGAGGTCAACACTCCAGGAACATCAATGTGTGTTTTACCTGCGAGTGTGTAAAGTGTGTGCGCAGCATCTGTCCAATGTTTTGCGTGTGCGAGAGATCCAGAGCAGCGTCCACTTCATCCAGGATGTAAATGGGAGCAGGTTTAAAAAGCAGCATGGCCAAAATTAGAGAGAGAGCCACCAGAGACCTGAAACACAAAAATACATCAGGCATCATAATGGGCATAAAGAGGGTAGCTCATGTACCATAATGAATTGGGAAATATACAGAGTACTGGTGGAAGAGCTGATGCGCTAATGGACCTGTGGGTATAAAAGTTGACCTGGAGAGCCATAACCTAAATGGCTAGTAATGAGTAATATGGCACGATTAGCAATAGAATTAGCAAAGGCTGACCTTTGACCCCCACTGAGCTCAGTCAAGTTCTCTTTCCAGGTGTTCCCTAGAGCCACTTTAAACTCCAATCCGTCAAGGACACCACACCCTTCGGGCGGAGCGAGACGAGCATTTGACCCAGGCAACAGGGTGGAGAATATGGAGCCAAAATCCTTATTGACCTTAAAACACCACAATAGATTTTACTGAACAAGATGCGCCTTGTATTTGGTCATTTGTTTTTATTTACTAGTTTTACGTAATGTAGCATTGTCTAAAAGTGATGAGTGGGTATTTTACCTTCTGCCACGCCACATTGAGCGCCTCGTTCTTTTTCTGGTCCAACTCCTCAATCGTTTCCAGAATTTTCGCTTTATCGTTCTCAACAATTCTCTTCTTCTTCTTAAGGTCATTGTACTGAAAGATGACAGAGAACGTTATTACCCTTTATCAAAATATCACAGCTATAACTAGGGGAATCTCACACAAAACTTAAAAACTCACCCTAAAATCAAAGGGGAAAAGTAATAAAGGACTAATAAATCAAATAAATGTAAGAATTAAGAAAATATCGCAGTCAATTAAAGGAAAAGTTCACCCAAAACTGAAAATGAGCTCATCATTTACTCACCCTCATGCCATCCCAGATGTGTTTGACTTTCATTCTTTAGCAGAACAAAAATGAAGATTTTTAGAAGAATATCTCAGCTCTGTTGGTCCATTCAATGGAAGTGAATGGTGCTCAGAACTTTGAAGCTCCAAAAAGCACAAAGGCAGCATAAAAGCAATCTTTAAGACTCCAGTGGTTAATCCATGCCTTCAGAAGTGATATGATAGGTGTGGGTGAGAAACAGATCAACATCTAAGTGTTTTTTTTACTATACATTTCCACCTTTGACCAGCTCCGTCCAGTAGGTGGCGATATTCACGCAACACATGAATCGAGAAAAAAACAAATGAACAATTATGTGATAGTGAAATTGGAGATTTAGTGTAAAAAATGACCTCCTTAAAATGAAAAAATGTATCTGTTTCTCACCCTCACCTATCATATTACATCTGAAGACATGGATTAAACAACTGGAGTTAATGGATTATTTTTTTAGGCTTCCTTTATGTGCTTTTTTAGAGCTTCAAAGTTCTGGTCAGCATTCACTTGCACTGAATGGACCTACAGAGCTGAAATATTCTTCTAAAAATATTTGTGTTCAGCACAAGAAAGAATGTCATACACATCTGGGATGGCATGAGGGTGAGCAAATGATGAGAGAATTTTCTATTTTGGGGTGAACTATCCCACTAAGCGCTACCCAAAATAGCACCTATTACAACTTAAAACAGTATCGCTAAGAGGCCAAAGGTCATACCCTCTCCTCTGCCTCGCTGAGCATGTTCATGGCCCTTCGGTTGACATTTCTTTCCAGCTTGTCTTTGGTCTCCTCGAGTCTCTTCAGTCTCTGTCCAGCCTCTTTGGGGTTGTTGGTCTTGAAGTCGTAGGCCGTGTTGGGTTGGCCGAAGAGATGCTTCTCAGAGGAGATCCAGTCATTCTCAGCTAACATGCGAGCCACCTGAACACACGCAAACATTAAATACACATATTTATTCACATACTGGTCCCCAATGGCCTCATTGACTCCCTCTCATAAAAGGTCAGAGGTTGGCTCACCTTGGCTGTGGCGTCAGCACTGTCTTTCTTGTGTTTGTTGATGTTGTGTTCCAGCTCTTTGATTTTCAACTGGGCTTCATTGTTTTGTTCTCGGAGACGGTTCGCTTCCCCAGTCTTTCCTTTAATCTCTCTCTCCTGTCCCAGAATCACCTCCTTCTGCTGGGACAACTGCTCCTGTGCAACACGCACCGCTTCCTACACACAAAGTGTAAAAATAAAGATATTCAATATTTTTCCCCTCAGTTGAAGAGGTTAAGTGATTATTTCTTCATAAGGAAACAGTGATAAGACTTGAGATGTTATTTCAGTACCTTACTGGCAGAAACATCTATAGTCATGGTGTCGATCTGCTCCTGGATGGCTTTGAGGGCTTCATCTACAGCCTGAATCTGCTGCTCATATCCGACCTGTTCTCGCTTCAGCTCCTCCAACTCCAAGACTACTGCATCTGACTCCTACAGAGAGAGAAAATGTCTCAAAAGCCAAAGCTAAACTAAAGCAATGAATTTCAAAACTACGTCAGTTTGAAATTAACGGATAAGGATTCTTAAAAATAAATTTTACAAAGAGCAATTTCTTGCAGATGAAATATTTTAGAGCCGTCCATACTAGAAAAACATAATTCAAACTTCCATGACTTTTCCAGGCCTGGAAATCACAACTTTAAAATGATGCGATATTATTTTCAATGACTGGGAAACCCCAATTCTAGCTAATAGAAAAATACAAATAAAATAAAAAAATTTCCCCCCACAGAATTCCACCACCTCTGTTTTCAGTCTGACGCCCTGATTCAGCATCCCAGTAAACACACAGTACCTGCTGTTTCTCTTTCAGTCTCTTGTTGAAGGCATCTGCTTTGCTCTTGGCCTGATTGAGTTTCTGCTGGGCTGCTTTCAGTTCTTTATCTCTCTCGGCCGCTGCGTTCTTCAACTTGTTCTCCAGAACTTTGTACTTCTCCTCTGCTTTCCTCTGAATCTCTTTGGACTTCTCTAGAGTTTCCTCACACTCCTCTATGGAAACAAAACCCCTGGATGTTAAAGATGTTTATGTGTGCTAGGGGTTGAACAGTCACATTAGTTCTGCTACTAGTCGACACAAATTTTCATTTTGTTTGAAACTATTCCTTTAAGTAACATATCTTTGGCTAAGTAATATAGTTCATTCTTCTAGCATGTGCTTGTGTACCAATGGTCTTGCGCAGGTTCTCCAGCTCCTCCTGTTGTTTGTGGAAGGAGCTCTGCTGAAGTTTGGTCTCCAGGATCTGAGCCTCCTCCGTCTTCAGGTCCACCTGCTGCTTCAGCTGACGATATCTGCCAAAGGACAACAAACACTTTAGCCTTCCACCTTTTCCCTTTGATCTGATTGGTCAGGGAAAATTTGAGAGATTCTCACTTCTCAGCTGTTCCCTTGAGGCTGCTGAGTTCAGACTCCACTGCGGCGAGTTCAGCCTCTTTTGCCCTCAGACTGTCCTGAATGTCCTTCACCTCAGCCAGCTTAGACAGGACAGACGCAGTCTGAGCCCGTGCACCTACACACATGTAAACAGTTGATCAAATACTCCAGAGTAAATTTAGTTTGATATTTTGTCAATTGACACCTTGAAAATGTATTCAGACTCCCCAAAAATGTTGCTCTTCTGGACAAAAGCCCCACAGTTATGGTATTATTATTTTGGTAGACCGATATGGGTTTTTCAGTGGTCAATAGCATATAGCAGATATCTATATATATATAATTTTTACATCAAGGTCATATTTGTTGCACTGCCTTTAATTTATTCATATTTGAATGAAGTCAAAATTATTGCATTACAGTAATGAGAATTATTAGAGAGGAAAATTTTATAAAAAAAAACAACAAAAATAAAAATTTTCCCTCCCCTTTTCTCCCCAATTTGGAATTCCCAATTCCCTATGCGCTCTAGGTCCTTGTGGTGTTGTAGTGGCTCGCCTCAATCTGGGTGGAGGACAAAATCTCAGTTTCCTCCACGTCTGAGACTGTCAATCCACGCATTTTATCACGTGGCTTGTTGAGCGCGTTACCACGGAGACATCACGCTATTCTCCGCGGCATCCATGCACAACTCACCACACCTAGAGCGAGAACCACATTATAGTGATCACGAGGAGGTTACCAAAACGTGACTCTACCCACCCTAGCAACCGGGCCAATTGGTTGCCTGACTGACACAAATCATAAGTTAAAAGTCCAGACACATTACAGTTATTTGGTGGGAATATTGCTGTGGATATTGGGTTTATTTTCTTTATGCAAAATATTGTTTTTTCTTCTGACATGTTTTCATGAGATTCCCCCTTATATACTCATCAGTAAATTTCTAAACAATAAAGCAATGTCAGAATGAAGTATTTTAGAAATAATAATGTCAGACCTGTAGTAGAGGTAGACAGATATACCGGTTTTACCAGTTAATTGGTGCTGCTTTTTGGAACTATCGGTTACCAGCAAAAATCGGTTACGCTAGTTTGCTGGAGGATTTTACAGTCAGAATGGATTTATTCTGCAGTATAACAACGGCCTGTAGATGTCAAATAAAAACAATCACATGGGGATTTGCTGTATCTAAATCTTTCATTACTGATATTTTTCATCCATGTTTTTACCTTGACTTCAATGCATATTTTGTCATTTATAAGTTATAAATTGAAGCCAGGGCAAGCAAACTGCCCGTCTGCATGAACATTGTGTCTCCAACTTAATATTCTGTGAATAATAATACATTTTATTCCTCATTAAACCTCATCTGTTGAAATATATAATAATATACAGGCTATAAAAGGCTTAATTTACCACTGTTGTTATCGGTAGTGGCAAAGTCCACAATCGGGAAATCTCTAATCTGTGGCTTTGTAAAACAAGAGAACTAATGACGGGTCTGAACACTTTTGCTGACACACACAAACCTCCAGTCAATGTTCCCTGGGGGTCAAACACGTCTCCTCCAAGCGTAACCGTTTTGGTGCTCACACCCTTGTCAAAGGCAACTTTTTTAGCATTGTCCAAACTGTCACAGACAAGAGTAGTGCCAAAAACATACTCCATGGCCTTCTTCAGCTCTGACTCATAACCAACCAATGACAGAGCTGTGTGCACATTATCTGGCCCAACCTGGAACACAGAACCAAAAACTCAAAATCACACAATCGATGTTTCTAATAGAAAAAAACGTATCAAATCAATAAAACAGCAGGGTTCTCACCAGCTTTTTGGCAACACGCACTACATTGTCATTGAGGGTACGTGCTGAAATTTTGTTCAGAGGAATGATGGTGTATCTGCGTTTTAATTCCCCCTTTTCCAGAAGTTTCTTTCCTGTCACCTGCAAACAGTTTTGGCAAGAGTCTTGCAAGTTAAAAACCAAAGCTTAATTATGCCATTGGATGTCAGGAGTTTTACCAAAAATAAATCAGATTTATTTTCAGAAGTCTCACCTCGTTGTCGACCACTACGTTATAGAGTCGACCGCCGGCTACCACCTCCAGAGCTGTAGCGTTAGAAACATCAGTCACACTGAAGAGATTCGCCACCAAACCCTTCACCTTCCTGCGGTCCCAGCCCCTTTCTGGGTCCCTGCAATCCCACACACAGCACCATTTGACTCAATGTTGTCATTTTAGCCAAATGAAAGCAGTATATGCACTAAACAAACAGAATGTGTGTGAATACAATGAACTGATGAGTTCTCACATGTATTCAAAGCGCAGGTTGGGGAATTGACCCATGAGAGACTCGTAGGTTTCTCTGAGCTGGCTGACGTCACGTGAAATCTGCCTCTTCTGCTCCATCAGACCCTCCTCCCGTCCATCTAAACAAACAAATCAAGTCATTTTGAAGTCATTCTAAATAATCTTACCCTAACACCACAGACTAATGTGTTAAACCAAAAGCAATCTGATATTTAAGCATAGCATTTAGTGGCAATTTGAATATATATCACCACAGATGAGATTTGAGAGTATAGCAGAGGGGTGAACGACTTAAAGGAATGTTCTGGGTTCGATACAAGTTAAGCTCGATCGACAGTATTTGTGACAAATATTGATTACCACAAAAAATAATTTTGACTCGTCTCGCCGAGACGAAAAAAAAGCAAATATCTGTGTTACAGTGAAGCACGTACAATGAAAGTGAATGGGCCCAATTTTTGGAGTGTTTAAAAGGCAGAAATATGATGCTTTTAATTTTATAAAAGCACTTGCATTAATTCTTCTGTTAAAACGTGTGTACTATTTGAGCTGTAAAGTTGTTTAAATTGTAATTTTAGGTTTTGTTGATGTTTCATTGCATCGTCATGGTAACAAAGTTGTAAAATTGGCTATAACTTTACACAGAAAAGGTTAGTAAGTGATTTTATCACACTAAAATCACGTTTACATGCATATGGTTAGTGTCTTGTTGCTATGCTTTTGAAAAAGTTTGGCCCCCCCCATTCACTTTCATTGCAACTGTGCCTCACAGTAACCCAGATTTTAGCTTTTATTGTATTTTTTAAAAAAAGGAGGGACAATCCAAATACATTTTTGTGGTAATCAATATTATGCCTCAAATGCTGTTGACTGAGCTTAACTTGTATTGAACCCGGAACATTCCTTTAATTACAGTCTGTACCTCACATACCTTCATAGTTGAGTTTCTTTATTTCAGCCTCCAGCTTTTCTGTGCATTTTTTCACAGCCTCAAATGTGTCCTGGTCTTTTTTGTAGCCACTGTCCATCTTCTTGACCTGAGCGTGCTTAGTCTTCAGCTCCAGCTGAGCATGTTTCAGCTTCATCTGGGCCTAAGAGACACAATAGAGGCATTATATCAGAAAATGTCTCAAAACAACATATTGCAATAATACACGATTTACAGTGAATGAAGTTGAACAGTATACAATGGACAAACACTCTTGTATTATTGTGATTATTAGAATTGTCAGCGGTCGTTAAAGTAAAAAAAAGTCACCTGTTTGGCCTCAGTTTCAGCTTTACTCATGTCATTCTTGCAGGTCATCATCTGCCCGCTAAGTGTGGCCGCAGCTCCATCCTCATTGGCCGAGAGGCCAGCCGACACAGCCTTAAAATGCTGTTGGGCCACCTCCAACGCTTCAGCATCATTCTGGCCCTCCTCTTGCACCACCTTCAGCTGCTCCATTGCCTTCGTAACCTCCACTTCTTTGGCTGACATCATCTTTTTATCCTAGTTAAAATAAATATAACACTTCAATGATTAATTTAACATATACTTTTACATCTATGCACTTGGCGGCATTTTTTTTGTTTGAATAAAAACATTTTTAGCAAAATACTCTCTCTCATTCTGCAATACCTCCTCCATGTTTTTGAGAAGCTCTTTTCTTTTCTTGGTCTCATCTTTCAGATTTTGCTTCTTCAGGTCGAGAGCGCTCTGGGCCTTTGTGTCCACTCTCTGCGCTTCAGACAACGTCTCTTCCAGAGTCTTCAACACTCCCCCGACCTCCTGAGAGACAGACACAGATATGAAACATGCTAATGGACAACAAGAGCAGGAGACACAGATATCCAATCAATCAACCACACACATTTCTAACAGATATCAATTTGCATCATAAAAAATTAAAAAAAATTTCCTGTAAAAAGAATTCAATTATACTTCCAGTCAATTACCACCCTTTGTTTCAGACCTGTAGTCTCCACTGGACAAGCACTCTGTCACCAAACCAGTTCATATAGATGTTCCTCTTTTCAGCGTAACCCTGTTTATTTATTTATTTATATATATATATATATATATATATATATATATATATATATATATATATATATATATATATATATATATATATATATATATATATATATATATATATATATATACACACACACACACAAATCGCAGGAAAACTATTTAGCGCAATGTGTCTTACTCTGCCGCAACACATTTACAATGATGCAGCATTTCATTTATACCAAATCACATAAAATATCTCTGTTCTGCCCAAATCTAACACCGCATCTGTTTGTTTTTCAAGACAAAAGTCAGTATTTTTTATCTAGATAAAACAGCTATCTTTTCACTCTTTGGGATGTATGATTTCTTACTATTTTAGGGGATTGGCACCACAATTTACAATTAATCATAGGTGAAATTATATAATTGAAAGATAATAATTAATAAAGGAATAGTTTACACAAAAATAAAAAATTATTATCTTATTTACTCATCCTCAAGCCATCCCAGATGCTAAACACAAAGGAAGATTTTTAGAGGAATTTCTCAAGTAAAATTTACAGGCTCCAAAACTTTGAAGCACAAAAAAGCACAGAAGTGCAGCATAAAGTATTCCATACAAATCCAGTGGTTTAATCCATGTCTTTTGATGCAATTTAATAGGTGTGGGAGAGAAACAGAACAATATTTAAGTCATTTTTACCATCAATTCTCCACCCAGCCCCAAAGGTGGCGATATACATGAAAAATGCGAATCGGCAAATACAAAAGTCCTCTTAGGAGAGAAGAGTGCTTAGGAGGGCTGTTTGAAAGTATAGATTTATAGATTAAAAGGACTTAAATATTGATTTGTTTCAAACCCACACCTATTATATCGCTTCTGAAGACAAAGATTTAACCACTGGGGTGGTATGGATTACTTTTATGCTGCCTTTGTGTGCTTTTATCAGTTTCAAAGTTTTGGACCCTATTGACTGGACCAAAAGGGCTGAAATATTCTTATGAAAATCTTTGCGTTTCGCAGAAGAAAGAAAATCATACACATCTGTGAGGGCCTGGGGGTTGAGTAAATGATGAGAGAATTATCCTTTTTAAGTGAACTATCCCTTTAAATAATTATCAACATAACTTTAAGTTGCTAAAATAAATACAATCCAACCAAATGTGCCAAGATTGTGAGATGCATACCTTAAGTTGCCATTTTTAATTGTCAGCCGAGCAAGTTTTTAACTCGTGAGATCTCACAGTGAAAGCAACGCTGCATGAGACTACAGCATCTCATAGTATGAGAGGAGGCTGAGCCCCCCCAAAGGCGGCCGCTCACCTTGTCCCTCCTGCGCTCCAGCTCCTGCATCTCTGCGCTCAGTTCTTTCACTTTGGCCTCGTTCTGTCTCATGTTCTCCTGCAGCTGTGCGATTGAGCTTTGCATCACCTGCAGGTCTTCAGTAGACTTCAGCTTGGTCTCTTCTGCGCACACGAACAGGTACGCCACATACAGACGGCTCAAGTGCTCGATTTCACGCATTAGCTTCTGGTACTCCAAATAGGACGCGCGCTCCTGAGGAGAGAGAAGAGGAGGATATGTGAAAGAATACGATTGAAAGAAATGTCAAAAGTAGTTAAATAACAATTAAGTCTAAACTAATGTACAGAACAGCTTCAGTCAAATTTTATTTCGGTCAACTTAAAAACAAAAAAAAATTTTTTTTTTTCTTCCCTTTTCCTTCCCTTACAAACAAACATGGAAACAAAAATGAAATTACAATGTAAACAATAATAAAAACACAAAGAAAAGAAAAGTTGCTCGACCGAAAAGGTGTCGGCTGAAGCTTATGCTTATTGTGCCGATCCTTTTTACATTTTATTTATTTAACACACAACACCAAAGTCATCTTGCGTAAATAATAACTAAAAGAAAGGAAAGCTAAATTTATTCAGCTTTGTATAATGTAATCTTTTTTTTTTTATTTACAATTTCTTAAAGCTGCCTATGGATTTACATGTTTTCAGTTCATCATCGAGACTATTCCACAATTTAACCCCCTGAACAGACAGACATCTCTGTTTGACATTTGTTCTAATCTGTGGTTTATTGAACATGAGTGTTCCTCTGAGCTCATAAGGAGTAGATTTCATTTGAAACAGGTTCTGGACACAGTCCGGAAATTTCTTATTTCTTATTTTAAACATTATTTTGGCTATTTTAAATTCCACTAAATCATTAAATTTTAGTAGGTTGGAGTTTATAAATAGCTTGTTTGTTGGATGATAATAATCTGTTTTATTTATAAGTCGTATTGCACGTTTTTGCAAAAAAAAGAATTGGTTTTATTGTTGTTTTGTATGTATTTCCTCAGATCTCTACGCAATAAGTCATGTATGGCACTATTAGAGACTGATACAGTATTTTTAAGGCCTTTGAATCAAGAATGTATTTTATTTTAGACAGGATAGCCAGAGTTTTTGAAATTTTTGACTTTATGTAAGTTATGTGGGATTTCCAACTGAGTTTGTTGTCAATAATGACACCTAAGAATTTAATTTCACCTACTATTTCTAGTTCAGACATTTCAATTCTAATCTGGACATTTGTATTTATTTTTTTATTACCAAATAAAATAATTAATTTTACTTATATTTAATGACAGTTTATTAACATCGAACCATTTTTTTAATATTTTCATTTCTGCCTCCACTGTGTCCAGAAGCTGTCCCAAATTTGGATTGGAACAAAATAGAGTTGTATCATCTGCAAATAAGACACAATTTAATTGCGTAAACACCTTACAGATGTCGTTGATATATAATAAAAATAGCTTTGGTCCAAGGACTGATCCCTGTGGAACCCCACAAGTGACCCTCTGTAGCTGTGACCTGTCATTAGTGAATTGCACAAACTGAAATCTATTCCTAAGATAGTCACTAATCCATCTTTGTGCAACGCCCCTGATGCCATATCTTTCAAGTTTCTTTAACAATATTTTGTGATCAATAGTGTCGAATGCTTTCTTCAAGTCTAGAAAAATTCCAACCGAATAATTTTTATTTTCTATTGCAGAGGTTATTTTTTTCAACTAGCTCTATTACAGCCATTTCTGTGGATCGATTTGCTTGGAAGCCATACTGATGATCATTTAATAATTTATGTTTTTTAATAAAACTCTCTAGTCTTATTTCAAATAATTTTTCAAGTATTTTTGAAAATTGTGGAAGGAGGGAAATTGGTCTATAGTTTGAAAAAGAATGGTTGTCACCATTTTTATAGATAGGGATAACTTTAGCTATTTTCATGTTGTCCGGAAAAATACCTGTTTTAAGAGATAAATTAAAAATATAAGTTAAAGGTTTTACAACGAATGTCATAACATCCTTAACTAGTGCCATGTCTATATCATTAAAATCTGTAGATTTTTTATTTTTAAATTTTTTTATTGTATTTACTAGTTCATTTTCTTCTACTGGCTTTAGAAATATTGAGCTTGTATTTGATTTAATTATGTCAACATCCACACCTACTTTTAATTCTGGTTGCACAATATTATTTGCTAGATTGGCGCCTACATTTACAAAATAATTATTAAATTTGTTAGCAATATCGATTGGCTTAGTTATAGTTTTCAATTGATTTGTGAAGTACTTTGGATATTCACTTTTCTTAGTGTTTCCTTTGACTGCATTATTTAGTACCTTCCAAGTCTCTTTAATGTTGCTTCTGTGTTGCTGTAGTAGATTATTATAATAGTCCTTTTTGGTTTTCCTTAATATGTTTACTAGCTTGTTTTTATATAGCTTAGCTTTACATGGAGCCTAGCTGCCTCATGGTGGCTATTTTGAGATCATCTGACCAGCTGAATTCTACTCATTTTATCTGCCCCCTACAATGGGACACTTTCGCTCACAGAATAAATCAGTCATGGCTGGCTTTGTGCATTAATACAATGGCATCAGTAACAAAGATTATTGCTTTTGCATGACGCTGCATCCACGCAGCTAGGTGTCAGTACAAGTTCAAGACATCTGCCATATCGGCCAGCACAACATAAGTTATGCAGAGTTGAGTCAGCAATAATACAAACCTCCTTCAGTTTCTCCATTGCAGGGGTGATCTCCTCATCCAGGATCTGTTACACACACACACACAAAATTTTGAGAATCACAAAATTTCACTGGTAGTATTAGTTTCAACTACCAAAATCTTGGCATTGTGACAACCCTAAAATGAACGAAAAAATTTAAAATAAAAGTATGTACGGTCTGAATCTCTTTCAGCTTGGCATCCTTCTTCTCAATGGTTTTTTGAGCACTGATCTTCTTGCACTCGTACATCCGGGTACCTGCCGCCTCCTCAATCATGGCCAGAATCTGTACACAAACACTCGTTAAGAGCCAAGAATTATACCTAACAGGGTAAAGAACGTTTTTGTTCTTGCATCTGAGACAGTGGATGTTTGTGCCGCTTAGCTCAGGATCACGATCTCACCTCAGGAGGCTTCATGTTTAAGACTTTGGTGATTCTCCCCTGAAATAAATGACACAATTACAGTGTTTAGGAATGTAAACAACTGACGTAAATGCTTAAAGGAATAGTTCATCCAAAAATGAAAATTCCCTCTTCATTTACTCACCCTCATTCCATCCCAGATGTGAATGACTTTCTTTCATCAGCAGAACACAAATTAAGATTTTTAGAAGAATATCTCAGCTCTGTTGGTCCATTCAATGCAAGTGAATGGTGACCAGAACTTTTAAGCTCCAAAAAGGACATAAATGCAGCATAAAAGTAATCCACAAGACTCCATTGTTTAAACCCATATCTTCAGAAACAATATAATAGGTGTAGGCGAGAAACAGATCAATATAGATCAAAGACCTTTTTAACTATAAATGATTCTCCCTGCCCAGTAGGAGGTGATATGCACAGAGAATGAGAATTGCTAAAAACAAAAGACTCGAGGCGGATGCGCTTCAACAGCAGAAGACCACATTGGGCACTTTATTAGGACCATAGTATTCCTACTAAAGTGGTTGATGAGCGTATCTTTTCTGAAGATACGGATTTAACCACTGGAGTCGAATGGATTACTTTTCTGCTGCCTTCATATGCTTTTTGGATCTCCAATGTTCTGGTCACCATTCACTTGCATTGTATGGACCTACAGAGCAGAAATATTCTTCTAAAAATCTTAATTTGTGCTCAGCAGAAGATAGAAAGTCTTACACATCTGGGATGTCATGAGGGTGAATAAATGTTCATTTTTGTATGAACTAACCTTTTAACTAGCTAAATATTCTAAATAGAAACCTTGTACTTGCCTACTATCATTTACATTTATGCATTTGGCAGACGCTTTTATCCAAAGTGACTTACAGT
Organism: Moxostoma hubbsi; assembly: GCA_032164185.1. Lineage (NCBI taxonomy): Eukaryota > Metazoa > Chordata > Actinopteri > Cypriniformes > Catostomidae > Moxostoma > Moxostoma hubbsi. Next base: position 44,234,163 of record JAVLUX010000012.1, on the reverse strand, counting down.
GCACTTATTACAGGGACAATCCCCCCGGAGCAACCTGGAGTTAAGTGCCTTGCTCAAGGACAATATAGATCAAACCATTGACCTTCTGATTAACAGTTATGTGCTTTAGCCCACTACGCCACCACCACTCCACTCCTATCAATTAGTGCCTCAATGACATATCAAACATGTTTATATAAATAAAACATTCAGGGAACATACAGTAACTGGAGCAGTCTTAAATCACGGTGTTTTTGTTATGGTTACCTGCATGATTAGAAAATGGGGGTTGTTCACATTCAAGCCAACTGAGCAAAATAAATCTTGGACTCGCAGGTTGTTGGCATTCACACCATTGATGAGGTACTTGTTCCGTCCACCTATGACAACCTGAACGACACAAACAATAACATTATCACCCACTCGTTGACTTTTGACGCTGGTCATTTTGAAATGTTTCAGTTATGGCGTGGACTCTGATCTCAGGCCGAATACCTGTCGTGTGATGGTAATCTCATCGTGTGTCTCGAACCCAAGTGGACTCTGTTTCTTGTTGGAGTTATCGAAAGTGATGGAAACTGTGGCTTTGGTGATCCCTGCCAGGCCATTTTTGTACACCAGATCTTGGAGATTAGTGGCACGAACCTGCAAAGTTTATAATATTATGTTTTTTGTTTTTTATACCCAGCATCACATTACAGCTATATGACTCTGTTGTTGTTTGATGCTATTCTTTACTTTAATAGTTTAATTTCATAAATTGTTTGATACGTTTATTAGTATATTTGGTTTAAAAAGATAACTTAATGCCCCATAAAAAAAGCTGTGTAACATTCATATAAAATATGGCCATGTGTGCATGCAGATAGATATGTAGATAGATAGAATGACATGTAGGTAGATAAATAGATGATAGATAAATAGATAGACAGACAGACAGACAGGTAGATAGACAGCAGACATGTAGATAGATAGACAGACAGACATGTAGATTATAGTAGATGACAGGCAGACAGCCATGTAGATGACAGAGAGACAGACAGACAACAGACAGACAGGTAGATGAAAGACAGACGATAGACAGACAGACAGATGATAGACAGACAGACATGTAGATGATAGACAGACAAATAGATGGATAGATAGACAGACATGTAGATTATAGTAGATGACTGACAAGACAGACAGACATGTAGATGACTGACAAGACAGACAGACATGTAGATTATAGTAGATGACTAACAAGACAGACAGACAGACATGTAGATGACTGACAGGACAGACAGACATGTAGATGACTAACAGGACAGACAGACATGTAGATGACAGACAGACAGACAGACAGACATGTAGATGACAGACAGACAGACAGACAGACATGTAGATGACAGACAGACATGTAGATGACAGACATGAAGATGACAGAGAGACATGAAGATGACAGAGAGACATGAAGATGACAGAGAGACATGAAGATGACAGACAGACATGTAAATGATAGACAGACAGACATATAGATGATAGACAGACAGACATATAGATGATAGACAGACAGACATATAGATGATAGATACAGACATTTTGATGATTGATAGATATAAACGTTTTGATGATTGATAGATATGTGGGTAGACAGACAGACATGTAGCTAGATAGACGGACATGTAGTTAGAGACAGACAGATTGATAGATAGAATATTTGCATATATTTGTGCATACTGGCCTGTGATAGGTTTGTTATCCCCAGCAGAAAGCAGATGGAATCCAGTATATTTGACTTTCCACTGCCGTTCAGCCCAGTGATGGCGTTAAAATACGGATCAAATCCGTTAATCTCTGTCCTCTCGGCGTAGGACTTAAAGCCCTCTAGTACAATAGACTTTATGTACATTTTGATCAGACACCGTAAGAGCGAAATTTAACAACAACGCTATAAACCGCTAAAATCTGTGTATTATATAACCTGTATAGACCTCAGCGCTCCTTTCGCTTCCACCAGCCAAGCTTGAATTTTGGCGCCAGGCGCGTTTCTTCTTCTTCTCCTCGTAAATGGCGCGTTACCGCCACCTTCTGCTCCGGAGTGTGGAACATGTTTTTCTTATTAATTCAAAGAATGTTCTACTATTTTTCCAACTTGACATATTTGTTAATTCCTTAATACTGCACTCCTTAATTCCATTCTTCATCAACTCCTCCATCACATTAATCTGTTCTTGTTCATATTTAGTGCATTCAGTAATTACATGTGATATATTCTCCACAACCTGATCATATTCACACAACCAATCTGTATGTTTTCCTATTATTTTTAGTGTGCTTTTTAAATTTAAATGTCCTACCTTTCCTTGACTTACCTATATTTCCAATTTTATGATTACATTTATTGGTTATGACTTACTTAATGCAAATTGTAATTCTATTGATTCTCTTTGCAATGCTTGTTTAGCTAATTTATCCACCTCCTCATTTTCCTTTATACCTACACGTGCCAGAACCCACATAAACCTAATTACTGTACCCTCTCGAATTATTCTTGTATTATACTTGTAAAATTCTTAACAGAATATTTTGTCGACTGGATTTGAAAGATCTCAGGCTCTTAATGACTGAAACAGTGTCAGAACACACTAAAATGTATCCTGGTTTGTGTTCTACCCACTGAAAAGCTATGATTATTGACAGCATTTCCACTGTATATATTCCCAAATAATTTGAACTTAATTTTATTCCACTTTCTTTCCATTTTGGTAGTAAATGATGATCCAGTTGTCTGATGCTCTGGATCTTTTAACCCATCAGTAAATATGTGTATATATTGGGGGTAATTAACACTGACATGGATTGAAAATGCTATTGGTAAATCTATTTCCCCTCTTCCTGCTTTCTTTATTTCCAACATATGCATGTCTATTTGTGGTCTGTTTTGTACCCACAGTTCTGTTTCTGGAATTAACTGTTGAGCTCATACTGACTCTATTAATCCTCATTTCTTTTGCATATATTTTACTAGCCCATTCGAAACTATTTAAATGATCTGCACTTATATAACGCCTTTTTAAACCTTAGCGGTTACCAAAGGAATTTACACTGTGTCCCATTCACCCACACACACACACACACACACACACACACACACACACACACACACACACACACACACACTCACTCACTCACTCACTCACTCACTCATGTACCAATGACGGCAGAGCTGCCATGCAAGGTGCTAGCCTGCCATTTGAAGCAACTTGGGGTTCAGTGTCTTGCCCATGGACGCTTCGGCATGTGGAGTCATGTGGGCCAGGAATCGAACCGCCAACCCTGCGATTAGTGGCCAACCCGCTCTACCACCTGAGCCACAACTGCCCACATTTTTATTTATTTTATCTTGTTCCCAGCTTTCTTGTATCACCATTTTTGTAGGATGATCCTATTTATGCCCTTTAAGAATGACCCAGTAATTAATCATCAGCTGTTTCCGCCTTATGTCTAGTGGCATCTCTCCTGTCAGAACCTGCAGAGCTGATATGGATGTTATTTTTACTGCTCCACCGCACTGCCTCAGAGCTTGAGCTTATATCTTATTTATTTTTTCCAATAAAGTTTTTGTCGCTGACCCATATACTATAATTCCATAATCAATAACAGACCTAATCATTGTCACATAAACTGTTTTTAATGAGACGTTTGCCCCCCATTCCTCTCCACTTAAACTCCTCATGATGTTTATTACTTTCTGACACTTTCCAACAATTTTATTTATATGATCTGCCCATTTAATTTTGTGTCAAATAAGATTCCTAAGAATCTAAAAACTTTCACCCTGTCCAATGTTCTTTCATCCATTTTCAGGTTCATATAGGAGAATAATTTTCTTTGTGAAAATGACTGTATTTGTCTTTTCTACTAAGAATTTAAATCCCCAATATGCCCATTTTTTATTATTGCTTCTTGTAACTTTCTATTTATATGAAGAATATTCCAAATTGCCCCATCATCTGCAAAAAGAGATCTTCCTATATCATGTTGTACTTAAGAAAAAAACATAATTAATCATTATAGAAAACATAAATGGACTTATTACACTTCCTTGTGGAGTCACATTTTCAATTTCATGTCTATTTGATATTTAATTTCCTACCCTTACGTGAACAGTCCTATTTCCCATAATATCCGTTATCCACTTGAAAATTCTTCCTCCTATATTTATAATTTTTTGTTTTATCAGAAGATCCTCTTTACACATCATGTCATATGCTTTTCAACATCAAAAAAATACTCCTGTTCTTTATTTATCTGTGGTTTTCTAATTTCATTTTCCAGACATACAACAGGATCCATTGTTCCTCTTCATTTTCTAAATCCACTCTGGTATTTTGTTATTATTCCTCTCTTTTTTAAAGAATATGCTAACCTTTCTGTGACCATCCTTTCCATAATTTTACATATATTCGATATAAGGGCTAATTAGTGGGTTTAGATGGTTCCTTCCCAGGTTTCCTAATAGGAATTATTATAGCTTCTTGCTATGCTTTTGGGAGCCTACCGTCCTCCCATTCTCTATTATACAGTGTCAACAGTTTCCTCATTGCCCCAATCTTAAGATGTCTCAGCATTAAATACCCTACTTGATCCTTCCCTGGTGATGTACGAGTATTGGCTGATTTACTTAAAGCTCTTTTAATTTCTTCTAAAGTAAATGGGTAGTTGATTGGCTGATCTTCCATTTCCCCACTCCTTTCCAGTATTTTTTAATATTTCCCCTTTGTTATTTCCTTCCTCATTTAAGTTCCCTGACCCATGTATCTGGACCAAAGCTTTTACCAATATTTCTGCTTTATCTTTGTCTGTAACTGCTCCTTCACCTTATACTTCTAACACAGGATACTCCCATTCCTTTCTATAACCTCCCATTCTCTTGATTATTTTCTACACTTCTACTGGAGTTCATCTTCCCATCTCATTGGAAAAACTTTGCCAGCTTTATTGTTTTCCTCACTACCACTACCTGGTATTAATTAATTGTGTATTTTTATGTGTTCTCTTAAAATTTCTAAAAGCTCTATTTCTGTCTCTTATCGCCTTGCTACACTTGTCAGTCCACCATGGAGCAGCTTTCCTTTTCATTCTCCCTTTACATTTTGGTATTATTTCTGATGCTGCCTCCAGGATTCTTTTACAACGTTTCTCATTTAATTTCTCAATATCTTGCTTTCCATCAATTACTGTCACTCTTTCCTCACATATTCTCTCAAATTCAATCCAATCTAATGGAGGGCCAAACCTTAGCCCTCCATTTGTTGCTACCTTATCTGTGTTAATATCCATTGTTGTGACTATTTGGTAGTGATCACTCCCTATGCTATTTTCTTCCCATACCTCCCAATTACACTTTCTAGCCAAATTATTAGACACTAATGTTAAATCCAGCATTGTTTCCAATCTAGTATAAACATATAGCCTATCCTAGTGTCCCTCCCATCGTTCAGAAATACCAGTTCAGGCGCGTTTCCGCTCCGCCGGACTTCAGTTACAAGTTAAAACAGAAACACACAAAGAGTCCTCGATATATTCAGAAAACATTTTAGTTTATTGTGTGAAATATCAAGAACACTACAAACAAAACATTGGCATAAGAACAGAAATTAAAAAATATTTTTAGTTCAGGCTATTTTTTAGCTGCCGCCTTGATGGACCCAAACAATAGACGTCAGGGCGGTTGGTCTGAAATCAGAGACCTTCTACCATTGTGTCTACAATGTTAGTTAGCAATGCGTAAAGTAGTGTGCTGTACACTGGCTTGGAGAACAGATGTATTTTTTAATAGATGTCTACGGAATTATTATGCATGATTTATTGTGCTGAATAAACTGCGTTTGTGAGAAAACAGCTAATCATTTAATGAATTGACCGCCTGTACGCCAATCTTTAGCATGTTTTACACTAAACAATTTTTTTTAATGAACTATGTGTGGAGTTTACTTCGGTAAAATTGCTGTTTTATAAGATAATACACGGACAATTTTGCGATAGGTAGATGTCAGTTTACGGCTCTCCCCATTAATTTGCACGGTATCCGCAAACTGTGACTTACTGTTGTAACACGCTAGTTTACGGTTACGCTCCTAACCATAGACATATAATATAACGTAGACATATTTGTATCGTTGTATTTTACACGTCTATACTCCTAACAGTGTTAAAACACGGAGGTCGTTAGATCTCTAAATATCATTCCGATTTTGCACGAATAGATCCGTCTACAATTAATGAATATTCCGGGTTCAATACAAGTTAGGCTCAGTCGACAGCATTCGTGGCATAATATTTATTACCATAAAAATGTATTTGGACTCGCCCATCCCTTTCTTATAAAAAAATAGGGTTCCAGTGAGGCACTTCCAACGGAAGTGAATGAGGCAAATGCGTAAATGTTATAGTAAACAATATGTGTAAACATGATTTTAGTGTGATAAAATCGCTTACTAACCTTTTCTGTGTAAAGTTAGAACTAATTTTACAACATTGTTGCAATGATGTCAACAAAACCTAAAATGACTGTAAAAATGACAATTTATACAACTTTACCGCTCAAATAATACAGAAGTTTTAACCTAAGAATTAATGTAAGTGCTTTTATAAAATTATAATCTTCAAATTTCTGCCTTTAAACCCTCCAATTCACTTCCATTGTAAGCAGTGTTGGGTGTAATGCATTACTAAGTAATTGATTACTATAATTCAATTACTTTTTAATTGGGGGAAAAGTAAAGTAAGGGATTACTCTTTAATTTTTCAGTAATTGAATTACAGTTACTTTTGATATAATTGTGTTAAATACTGTATAGTCTCTAAAACAATTCTATAGAAAACAATAGTGAATTTAAAATCGAAATTTAACATCTAATGTTAAAATGTATGTTTTCTAATATAAAGCTGCCCCCTTAAATTCTTTGGCCATTTCATTTATAATTTATTTGATTTTATATTATTTATTTGAAATAATTAAAAGAACTGTTTAATGTCTATCCTTGCATTTTTCATCTGGTTGAGGTTGATTGAAAGGAAGTGTTTTAGAAAGTAATTAGTAATAAGTAATGCAATTACTTTTCAGACAGAGTAATTAGTACATTAATGTAATTACACAGTAGAAGATGTAATAAGTAGTTAGTAATTAATTACTTTTTAGAGTAACTTAGCTGATTGGAAGTGCCTCACTGACAACCTCGATTTTATTTATTTTTTAAAGAAAAGGTCATAAATAAATTTAATCAACATTATGCCACTAAAGCTGATTGAGCTTAACTTGTATTGAACCCCACATATTCCTTTTATCTCCCAGGATATATTATCACGTGATAAAACGTGAGATTTTATAATTTTTTTTAGTGGTCTGGTCTGCACTGTTTGGGAGGCAACACTTTGGGGACCCAAAATTAAAATACTGCATGGTGAGATTGAAATTGCAAACATTCTGTCATTTTTCAAATGTCACTTTCATGTTTAATTTGATACAATTAGGCATAGATAGCTTTGACTGGTTTGTATTTTAATAATTTACAAATGCAAGTTCACATAAACACTACATTGCAATTGAAGATCAATAGCACTGAGATGTGATTTACAGGTGTTTCATAAAGTGAACTTGCACAAGAGTAATACAACAGTATGCTGAAATAAGCACAGTTTGTCTCACAGTTTTACTTCTTGATATGGGCAAAACGAAAATGGTAAACACACAGCAGGCCTATCTTGCTTTATAAATTAACCCAGAAATATGCAAAGTTGCCCGAAAATATTTGACAAAGGTTCAAGTAATCCTGATTCTTGTTAAGGCAGTTATTCACATATTTGTTAATACTTACACATAAACACTTTAAGAGAAAGCAATATAATTGTGCATACATTTAAGCTCTGTGTTGACTGTTACACTTACCATCACACATTCCATTTACAACAAGTATCAAGATTAAAATTCACCACATTACTGAGTACCACATCAGAGACACCTTTTGTGTGCATTTGCACAACACAAATTAGATTTCTGCCACACTGCAGAGTTATGTTACAGTTAGGTCTGAGTGCTTGAAAGCTGAACTTTTTTTAGTTTATTCTTTTTAACAAGAGAGTGTTCTGTAATTAACATTAACTTTTAGTCAACAACATCAAACATCAAGATTTAAGGTTTAAACTCATATTCATGTTTCCTGACACATTCTTGCACTTTCTTACACTTTTTCTATGGCAGAGGCACAGGGCACAGAGAGAGACACACCAGATTAAAGGCATAAAAACAGACCTGCGAAAGGACCATACAGTCACCACGGTCTGAGTACATTGAGGTGGGTTGAATGTATGACAGGTCAAAATTCCGCAGCTTAAATGCTGTGTGGTGATACTTCCTGCTGAGGGAAAGCAGACAGCGGGCCAGGATGTATTTCGAAGCACAGCTCACTGCTGTGATGGTCCGTACAGAGTCAAAATGCATTAAAAAACAGGGATCGTCCTAAAATAGCAGAGAGATGGAAAATGCAACGTGGGAGGAAACTAAACATTAGTATCATGCGATGGAAAGAAAGAGATATCACTGCAAAACAGTCATTGCACATCATAATGTATCCTAATATAACACAACCTTTTATGTCACATTAACATGACATTTATCTTCATCAGATTTGCATTTACATTTATATTTATGCATTTGGCAGATGCTTTTATCCAAAGCGACTTACAGTGCACTTATTACAGGGACAATCCCCCCGGAGCAACCTGGATTTAAGTGCCTTGCTCAAGAACACAATGGTGGTGGCCGTGGGATCCAAATAATGACCTTCTTATTAACAGTTATGTGCTTTAGCCGACTACACCACCACCACTCCACTTTGTCTAATTTATCTTGTAAATGTCTGTTATTGTCTAATTATCTTGTAAAATGGTAAATGTGGTTATAAACCCTTTGAGACCCAACCATTGATACGGATGTATTTTCTCTTTTACGGCCTTAAAAGTGTTTTAGAAAGCTATTGGTTATTAAAATCATGATATTTTTGGGGGGAAAATGTTGCAAAATTGCAACTCTGGGATTTCAAGGCTCCAAAAATGTTACCACTGTTAGGAAAACATATTGAGAAAAACATTACAGGTCAAAGATTGCTCAAATTTAATGCAAAACTTTCAGCAATTGTGTGAGTTGGCAGTGACCATGTGTGGCAGGGCGGAGGGCGGGGCCGGGTCGTGATGATACACACCCGGTCCCGTATCAGGATAATCAAGCTCTATACTTGGAAACACATGTAACTTAACCTGTCCTCAACAAGAGGTCACAACATTAAACTGCCTAATAAAGTGTTTATAAAGCTTCAAATTCATAAATGTAAATATCAAATTAAATGTAGGGATCTGTAAAATTTCAAACAATGCATGAAGTAAACTTTAAATTGTATTTTCCATTAAAAGTAAAATCTGTCTATCAATATTTTGTCCTCACTTTGTGTCAACTCCATCAGATTTTTTTATAATCCTAAATAAATCAGACAATATCATGGTCATCTATAACCCAGAGGACCCCTTTCCCACTTCCTGCTCATGGTGGATGCAACAGTAGGACATGTGGTCTGCGAAGTTAAATATTTTTTCATATTTTAAACAAACAATGTTTAAGTCACAGCTTCAACACATCATCCCTGCCATCCCATTATGATCATTTCTGTTAAGAATTGTAAAGTAATGTTGAAATTTTACTTAGGAAAAAACAAAAAGGCTCCAGTGTGCAACATGTGGTTAAGATAAAAAATATAAAACATTTTCAACACAACTCCTTTAGTGAATATGATTATTATTACATAATTAAGTCTTCACACTCTTGTTGGATGGATCAAATTAAAATAGCATGCTTTATGTGTGACGGAGTTGACTCAAATAACAGTATGATGTTAAGTTATGAAGTGAATAAATGTCAATTGTCAAAGTGTTTTTAAAAAAACCTGTTCCCTTGGTCTGTTAGCTGACACTTTTGTCTACAAATATATCCATTTCAAATTAATTTAGCAATAAATAAATAAAAACATGATTTTAAACATGTTCTGTCCCTTATCTCAAGAATCGGTGTTATATAAAAGGGTTAGTTCAACCAGAAATGAAAATGATCTCGTCATTTACTAAACAAATTTGACAATTCTATTTTCGCCTTCAGTTTAAGTGGAATGAGGCTGCTAGTCCCTAACATTCTGCATAACATCTCCTTTTGTAAGAAGAAAAAAAAAGCCATACAGGTGTCATTTTAAATGCTTTAAACAATTATGCTACACTTGTTGTAAAGGGTCTCTGAGGATTAAGTGATGTTTCTGATTAGCATAAAAGAATGTAGGATGTAATGTATAATCATAAACACGAAGAGTGAATTTATAACTCCACTCACCGTATCAGGATCTCTACCATCCAGAATCATCAGATCTTCCAGGGCCCATGTCTCTGTTCGCTCATAGCTGTCCTCCAGCCCATAGTGCTGCAGCTTCTTGCTCCGTGAATGCTTTGCTCTCCGACAACGGACGACTGAGATCTGAGCTACTTTATCCTTAGCTACCCAACACACACATTAGTTCCATTAGTTGAAGTTTGTTTCTTATTACACCCCTTCCTCTTGTCCTATCAATAAAATCAATTTTTTTTAATTCCTTTACAAACTATATCCGATTGTCTTCCAAGAGTGTTTTTTTTAAAAAAGGCATTAACCATGCATCCTCAAATAATCATGCACACAAACACAGATGTCTCTTACTAGAAACACAGAGGAAATGTCGTCCCTGTTGTTGCTCCTCTATTTCTATAAATTCCTTCAGCTTCTGTCCCACTGGCCTGAACAAGACTCTGTCCATCTCCTCCCTTAGCAGAGATGACATCTCAGGTGCCAAAATGAGAGAAAATTAATTTAAATGTGAGAGAGTGCGAGAGCAAAGTGAGGGATAAAATGTTTTGCAGATCTGGTTTGCAGAGTTAATCTCCCTCCCTCTATCTCTCTTTTACACACACACACACACACACACACACACACACACACACACACACACACACACACACACACACACACACAAAACCTCTTTCTCTCTTTCTTCGTTTTAGTCTGAGTTGACAGTGAAACTGTGTCTACTGTGTATTCCTAAAATCAAATGGACAATTAGAAAGAGGTTTGCTCGTAGGTTTCACCTAATATAATAGTAATGTATATAGTGAATAACCCAATCACAATTGGGTCTCTCAAAACAGATAGCTGGTCGAAGAATAGAAATTAAGTTCATACAGGTATATGTGCGATAAGATACGCATCTTTATAAATGTTACCTTGATGGAAATGTATTTGTATGACAATTTTTGTGGATGTATATCAAGAATATGTTAACATTAACAATATGTTACTGTGCTTAATGTACAGTATAAGAAAGTGGTCATGGAACAACCACCTCCAAATAATGCAAATATGTTTGTTCTTGTTCATTAAATAATAACAATTAAGTGGGTATACATCTAAATTAAAAAAAAGAGAGAAGATAATATGTTTTTGGGCTATGATATCTTAAGGTGAAACCAGTAACATACCAACAAATAAATTAGCAGATGTGCTTCTATGTCTTTTGTGTCTCTACATCGGAATTCCTATTCAAATTTCAGAAGTTTCAACCCTAAAATAATATGGGATTGCTTATTTGTACCATAAAGGTAAACTATGTTACAATCAGTTCAAACACAGGAACAACAGTACTCCAATGCTCCAAACTCATGTACTGTTTTGATTTACAGCAGCTTTTAAGATTATATGACTTATTATCAAGTTATAAAAAAAGTATCATATAGGTATTTTTCCATTTGTATAATGCCTTATGAATCAATCCCTCATTAATTTTCTGATCTTACGGAAAAATCAGTAAAAGTAGGTTGAATGTTTTGTTTGCTAAATTCGGTGTACGCTTTCCGAATTTCCAAACTGCCCCCAGTGGCCTAAGCTTGAACTACACTACAGTTGTGCGCATGCACACCTTTTGCAACTGTATTTTTCCATGTGTACCATGTCTTAAGAATGGTTGCCTCATTCTCTTTCGGATTTCACAGGAAAATCCTTGTTGATGCTTGATCACAGTTCGGCACATCTGGTCCGAATTTGGTTGGAAAATAATTCTGAACTAACACTGATTTCCCATGTGTTCATGCTGTCATTTTCCCCTCCTTTTTTTACATATCTTGACTGGTTAAATTCTCCCCTTTTATCTTTATCCTCAACCTAGTAGTATGTGAATTCTTATAATGTGCTCATAACCTGTACACACATACAGTACACACCTACTGTACACACTAACAAGCTGAAATTTAGAAGAGCTTATAGATGTCTGATTGATTGTATTAAAATGGCTCTGGGGAAAATACATCATTAGTTATTAAAACACATTTCCCTCTTAAATCTCACCATCATTGGCCCAGATAGAAGCCATTCTAATTATAATCTCCGCAGGGACAGCCCTGGTATTGACTATGGTCCATCAACCTTTTAAAGTTTTGAATATCCAGCGGATCTAGAGATGCATAATTTATAGCTAAAGAACACTTTCATACATACGTGTTCTTTTAATACCTTATAAAACCATGTCTGGTCACCAGCAAATGTGTTTTGAATACTGGTTCACAACTTTGTGTGGTGGTGCTCCAACCAGGCTGTCATAAACCAGTCTAGACCAGCATGAGAATTGCATACTGGTTTAGCAGTAGTTCCTTAGTTCTTTGCAGCAGGGCTCACAGTGTATGGACTTTTTGGTGACTAGAGTGAATAATGGATACAATTTGTGTGTTTGAACCTACACTTAGGCACAACAACAAAAGGAAATGAACTCTGGTTTTGGTCTTCAGAGTGGCTTTTAGTTGGTCTTTGGAGCTTTCTTGTGGGCACTGTTACTGTCAGTTATACTGGCAGGTCAGAGGTAGAAAATGTAGATTTAGCATGTCTTTGACTGCTTTGGGGGGCCCCCTTAACTTTCATAATTTGCGTATTTCAGTGTTTCTATGCATGTATCAGGTCACAACCTGTGGTCAAGATTTGGCTTGTTAGCTTCAGCAGTTAGCCCTTGCTTGTGTACTACACCATTATGTGGTTTAAAATCATATTTTTCCATTGATAGCCATTTAAAAGTAGCCAGGTATTCTGTCAAACATTTTCTTTGAATCAACAAATAAATCGCTAAAATGTCAATATATTATAGTAGATGTTTCAGCAGTGAGCGATTGATTGGAGGGTGTTTAACAGTGTGTAATAAACGTGTTTTTCCATTTCTGCAGCAAAGAATTCAAAAAGTAATTCATCGTATGCCATATGCAAATGGTATGTGCCCAGTAAGCAAAGATATTAGCATTTAGGTCACATACTTTTTCAGGTGTATGCGCCAGCTGAGCAACTGCCATTGAGATAAATGACATATTAGAAATCCTTGGGTCACAACAGCAACACTTTTGGAAGTTTGGCAGATGATGCAGCATGGAACTAAAACAGTCCTACACTTCCGTTTGTGATAGTATGGGTTACTGGTCAAAGATTTGGGCTAGAAACTAAAAGGTTGTACCCTGTGCCTTTGGTCACATGCAAATTTCAAAAGGTTGAAATTTTTGTCTGCTAAAATCGCACAATGCTGCCTGAATGTACGAAATGCCCTCGCAGTGGCTGAAGGTGGAACTACAGTCGTGCACAAGTGCACCTTCGCAACTCTGTTCTTCCACTTTCTTCTGTGACTGCCGTCTCAGAACATGTGTGGTTGTGTTTATAAATTTCAAACATTGTCATTCATGTAGCCTACATCAGTGTTTCAATGACTCACTTATTTGAGATCTCACCCAACCATGTAGAGACGCAAAATGCAGTTTCGTTGGCCCAGACTTTAAAACCTGCATCAGACAGAAGTTTCTACTTTTGTATTTTCTTCATTTATGCCATCATCACATTTAAGCACTTTGGTCCATCAAATGAGATTTGATATTGTATACATGAACAACACTTTTGGACATTATAGACAAAAGAACAGAACGTTTGTAGCAGTGTTTAGCCTATAGAAATTTCCTGGACACTCAAAAGCTCACAGTCCAACAAATCTACCAATCATTTCCAAACAAATAATTTTACTATCTTAGTAAATGTCATCAAACCTTACTTCAAACATGAGATAATCAGAAAATTACTGGTTAGATACATGTCAATATGGTTAAAAAAAAACAGCAAAAGGCTGAATGTCCTATAAAAAGCAACAAGTTCAACAAAGGATAATCAATATCAAAATATAAGGTGTTTTTGTGACTTCTAGTCATGCCTTTAAGTTAACTATACAGAATTGTTTAGGTCCATTTGATGTATTGAGGTTATCTTTGTGACGTCAAATTGCGTGTGAATAGTTAGGATGGTGACGGTCCCCCAAAAATCTTTAGAATCTTTCTGATCAATGGAGAGGTGCTACTTACACTTTTATAGATATTGCAGTTTTTATTTGATGTTCATAATGTCTGTGTCTGAAATGTACTCTCACTCAGATTTACACTTGCTCTCCCTCTGTCTTTCTCAGGAAAAGATGTGGAAAGTGATCAATAATTTCCAGCGAGCAGCAGTCAATAGCAAACAAAAAGGGACATGGTTCATGTCATAGAAAACAGTGATTTACCATGTTAAAATGGGAGTGATGCTAATGGTAAAGTGCTACGGGTATAGTAGGCTATAGGATGCAAAGAATACATTTCTCCCCACAGAAATGAACCTCAATTGCCAAAATAATGTTTTTACACATTTGCATTTACATGCACACAATTCACTGATAACTCCCAAAAATTGTCTTATTTAAAAAATTCAAAAAAGCAAGAAAACTGTGTTTACGTGAAATTTGAAAACCAAGTTATTATCTGCTTTTGACATCATAAGAACGCCGGTAAAGGTGTTTACATGCAATGTGAAAGGCCAAAATCTACCCGTGACGATCGGTTTATTCTTAAACTGTTTATGACCGTACAACGATAGGAAAGCTGTTTAATGCGTTTATGTGATCACATCTGTTGAAGGCTTATTAAGCATAATCAGTTTAAGAATGTGCATGTGAATGTGCATAGTTGTATATTATAAAATTTGTGATGGGTGCTCTTTGGATTCCTTTTATGCTACCTTTATTAGCTTTTTGGAGCTTCAAAGTTCTGGCCCACATTCATTTTCATTGAATGGACCTACAGAGCTGAGATATTCCTCTTAGAAAACCTTTGTTTGTGTTCAGCAGAAGAAAGAGAGTCATAAACCAATGGCACGAGGGTGAGTGAATGATGAGAGAGTTTTCATTTTTGGGTGATTTGTTCTTTTCTCATTTTTTATTCATTTAACCAGAGTAGGTAAGAGTTGGTTAGGTAATATGTGTATTGATGAAATACCACCTCAGTGTCTTTAAAAAAAAAAAGAGCTTACAAAGGCAACATTTTAATTGCAAACGCAGTTTACGTCAAAACAAAACTTTATTTCATTATTTTTTACATTTTCAATATTGTTTTGGTGACATTGGTGGCCAAATTGACCACAGGTGTGTCTTCGTCAATCATGAATTGCTTGTAAACATGAGAAATTTTAAGCCACTTTTGAAGTGCTGAGTGTTTTACCGTTGCGTGGTTTGTCGTAGTTGTTTAGGTCTGTTTAATTGTTTCTTTTCACGGCCTCCACACTAGCAAATATTGAATAATTTCTATGGGTAACATCGCTACAATGACGCACTCTGTTGGTCAAACCTGTGTAGTACATGTCGACAGCAATCTCTGAAACAAAATATAGACTTCCTCTAGGCGGCGCTTGGGGTCGTGCATAGAGGGGAACCCTCGATTTGTCTCGCGATAAGTCTCGCGCGAAGTCTCGCGAGAGTCATAGGTTTCATCCATGCACTGTGAATACTGTTAATTTGGGGTCCCACAGAAACCCTACACCTACCGATACACTTAAAGCTAACCGTAAACTTAACCTTACCCTTAAACCTACCCCTACTCTTAGTAGTACCATCTCAGATTTGGGGATACCTTCTATTCGGGACTCTACCGGCACTTGTGAGTATTGTCTAATCTACAGAGTAGACAAACAGAGTGGACACACTGTAGCCTAATTGGGAATGCAGTCAATGGTCTTGATGTGATGTAGCTGTGTGAGACACATGGATGCATAAACTTCCGTGATACCTTTTTTGATCCTCACAAAATTTATATGTAAATAAAGCCATGTACCTGCAGTATTTCAATTGTTATTATTTGTATTATTATTTATTTTTGTACAAATTTCAAATGGATAGGACCTGGATGAATAATGTGTAAATTAGCAGGTCTATACATTAGTGATACCTTCAATGTCTGTAATGACAAGAGATTTTCATTGCTCAAACTGAATATATATAAATAAAATATTGGTAAAATGTAATCTACATTTATATTAATTTTATGCTCCATTACATTCTCATTCCATGACTGCATTTATAAATATTTACTTTAAGTAAAATATACTTCACCCAATCAGTGCAAAGTTTACTGGTTATAGTTTAGAAAAACTGAATTATAGTCATATCGAGAAGAACAAACAATAGCTCTTAATTTATCCAAATGGTTCCTTTCTCTTTGTTGATAAACATCTCTAATGGAAACTGTTTAACAGCTGCTTGTAATATGAATTGTTACACATAGAAGTACTGTATATTCATTGTGGATTTTAATTATTAATCTGTTTTGATAATGGCTTATCAGCATGTTTAGGGTGTGTCGTTGCCAAAAAGACAAATTATAAACTACAAAAATGTAAGTCATAAATTAGTTTCAAAGATAAGAAATCTTATACATTTTTATATATCATACAGCAATTATGCATTTTAACATACTGTACACATTTCACAATAGTTCTGAAATGATAGGAGATATAACATCAGTATTTAACTTCACTTAATTAATTAGTGAAAAATATTTACAATTACACATACAATGTCACATTTCAGTGTGGGAGCCCTGCAGATGTCTGTAACCTGTGTAAGCAGGGGTGGCCAGGCAAGGGCCAGCGATCAGTCTGTGGTGGCACAGACATTTTCGGACAGTACAGGTTAAGTCTTGTGCTCAAAAATGAAATTGCAGTTGCGAGTGGGGTAGCCAATGGGCCCCCTAGCTCCGCCACTGTGTGTAAGTTAAAATAACTTTTCTGTAACAGTAATGTGTCCAGAGAGCGTTTACCAGAAATCAGCAGTCAAACCCAATAGATCACCTCAGGTTCAGTGGTCATCAGTGCATATGATCCTATTGTTTGGCTAGTCCACATAGCTTCCTCTGTTACAGTCCACATTATTCAACTTGCCTTTGTTTCTTAATAGAGGAAGTCTTCACCTGTGGCTGTGGGTTCCTCTGGTTTCTTAGTTTGTATTTTAGGCAGGTGAATTTTACTGGAGGCGACTACAATAATGTTTACTCCATGTGTAACCGCACTGGCAACGCATAACCAGAAGGAGAAGCCAAGACTTTCCTCGATGACCACCAGGCTAAATAGACTCTCCCGGTAGTTGGCCACATGTTCTGTGAGCTGATGGCACTGAACTGATGCAAGGAAACATGCAAAACCCATTGCGCTGAACAGAGCTGAGAGACAGAAATGGAAAGAAATGTGTGTATTAGTAAAAGATAGGAAGTCACAAACCATAATTTGTAAGTGTTGATTTAGGGTTGATTGTTCAGTTATAATTTTGTTATCATTTACTCACAATCATGTTTTCCCAAATCTATATGATTTTTTTTCCCCCCAAGGAACATGAAAAGAAAAGTTAGGCAGAATGTCAACATTCACTGTCAATGAAAAATAATAATAATAAAAAAGGATTCAATGTCTTTCTTTAGCAGAACACAAATTAAACTCTGTAGGTCCATACAATGCAAGTGAATGGGGGCCAACATTTTGAATCTCCAAACCCAACATAAAGGAAGCATAAAAGTAATCCATATGACTCCAGTGGTTAAATCCATATATTCAGACATGATAGGTGTGAGTGAGATACATTTTAAAGTCATTTTTCACCATCATTTCTTCACCCTACCTAGTAGGGGGTGATATGCATGAAGAATGTTAATCACCAAAAACAGAAGGAGAAAGTGAAGGAAAAAGGACCACATATTGATCTTTTTCTCACCCACACCTATCATATCGCTTCAGAAGACATGGATTCAACCACCAGAGTCGTCTGGAATACGTTCATGTTGCTCAAATGTGGATTTTGAAGCTTCAAAATTTTGGCACCCATTCACTTGCATTGTATGAACTAAAAATCTTCACTGTGTTCAGCAGAAGAAAGAAAGTCATACACATCTGGGATGGGATGAGGGTGAGTAAATGATGAGAGAATTTTCATTTTTGGGTGAACTGCAACTTTAACATTCGGCCTAACATCTCCTTTTGTGTTCCATTGAAGAAAGACAGTCACACGGGTTTGGAGCAGCATGAAAGAGAGTCAATTATTACAGAAATTCTGAGTTTTGCTGACTTACCGGCAATGAAATTCCAGAGGTAGAGGCCAAGAGGTCCTTTGATAGATTGGTATGGAACCTTTCTGGCATTATATATACAGAAAGCTAAACTGACCACTGCAAAGCCAATAGCCATGAAAATGAACAAGATAATGATCATGTGAAGTCCACCATTGATTTTTTTAATGAGCTTTGGGAACACTGAATTTGAGAAAGAGAGACAAAAAAACAAAAATGTGAGAGATCAATTTCACAAAGAAATTCTGCTGTTGGATTTACACTTTTAAAAGTTTCTATACATTACAGCCATACAGTCATCAAGTTTGTAAACACAAATACACGCTATAGTGAAATCACGTATAGGGGCAAAAGTGAAATTTTGAGATTTGTCACCAAATGCAACTACTTCTGATATAGCAAGATATTTTAGTAACATTAAGTACCTATTTATAAAAATAAAAAAACTCAAAACAAATGTTGTTTATTTTATTACTTTTGACATTTCAGAACCTCCAAAGTAATAGTACTGTATATACAGGAGCCAAAGTGTTAATAGGCCTATTTCAGAGCAGGTCCATGTTGGTCCACATCAATGTGGGTCCACTTTGCACATGAAAACTTTACAAACTCAGTCCCCCTATTGAAAACAAATAGTTATTCTGCATCTCCCTTCTGTGTCTATCTAGTTCTGTTTCTGGTGTCATTTTTAGATTTGGTATTGGCTTTTTATGGGGGCCTTTAGCCTTTTCAACAAGCAGGCTTTCTTATAGTGATATAGTATAGATATATGGGCAATGGTTATAGGTCAAAATTTGTCAACTTATCCAAACACTTTTGAGACAGCAAGATGCTTTTTAAGTAACAAATGAAGAAACATATTCAAATAAACCACATCTTTACATTTACTGTTAGTTCTAATCACATCTATCAGGTCAACATCTCAAGTATTTTATAAATAAAAATGGATCTCCATTGTGATGGGATAAGTCAAAGTGAGCCCATTTTGAACAGCAAATCATAGCTCAGTAGTTCCTTAAAATGTGATGGTGGCTATTGAGGCTCCAAAAATAACAGACAGTTAGCATAACATGTCTTCTAAAGCAATACTATCACTTCTGGTGTGAGATAGATTCATATTTAAGTACTTTTTAACTCTAAATGATCATGTCTGGCCAGCAGCGGTATGCGCGTTTGACAATCACTTTGGGGCAATTGTCACACATAATCACAATCGGGGCGGCTGTGGCTCAGGTGGTAGAGCGGGTTGTCCACTAATCGCAGGGTTGGTGGTTCGATTCTCGGCCCACACGTCTCCACATGCCAAGTTGCTCTTGGCATCATTGGTGTGTGAATGTGAGTGTGGATGGGTAAATGAGACGCAGCATAAAGTGCTTCGAATACCACGACAAGCAATGTTCACGCGACACACCTGGAAGAGCAGCGCTGTTTACAACTGAGTAGGAGGAATGAGTAAGTTGGTTTTGGATTAGATCTGTATTTATCTGTTTACTCACAATGGTGCATGTATGTGCAAATCCTGGACGTCTCAACCAAGAGAAGAACATGAGATTATGTCCGTAACATGCCAACGTGAATACGTCACACAAGAGACCGCGTAAACTCGGCCCTCTTGTGAAGCTTACCGGAAGTGATGGTTTATAGTTAAAAATAGTACTTAAATATTGATCTTTTTCGCACCAAAAATGATTGTATCGCTTTAGAAGAATTATTTTGAACCACTTGAGTCGCATGGATGATGTTTGTGCTGACTGTTTGTGATTTTTGGAGCTTTAAATGTCTGATCACCATTCTCTTGCATTTTAATATACTACATATACTGCTGAGATATTGTTCTATTTGTCTTTAAATGTGTGCTGCTGAAGAAAGAAGTCATACACACCTGGGATATCATGAGTAAATAATTAGATAATTTTCATAATTTTTTGGGTTAAGAAAAACTGTGTTTTATGCAACCAGGGGGTTTACCCCAAATAGACCTACTATCCTTTTACATAGTGGACAGTTATTGAAAAACTTTTGATTTAACCACATAGATACAAAAACTTGAAAAAAGACAAATAAGCATTTTGTCCTCAAATAAATGTGCTAATTTCAGGGATTCTCATTAGGTACAAAAATGGCAACGTTTTAAAAGCTATTTAATAAAATGACCTCAGAGTCACCCTAGCCGGTATACGTGATGACCTCATCAGGAACATTTTTGCAGTGCAAAATGAAAAAGGTGTTTAGGAAAGTGCTGTGGTAGTTTTTTGCTGCTATTTGCTGTTTTGGCCAAAAAAAAAATAATAATAATAATAAAAAAAAAAAAATCTAAAATGATTAGACGTTCAAATTACCTCAAAATAACCTTTAGACATTGCACGCGATGACCGGATATGTTTAGGAAGCGACACACTGCAGTTTAGAAAAGTGCTGTTTTTTATGTTATAGGCGAGAAAATATTTCAAACGTGCATTTTAATCTAGTGAACTTGTACTCTACACATATTCATATAGGTATAGCCTGACTTACTATATATTTTGGAGCGTCGTGTGCCGAGCCCGCATCTCCGCGTTTTCCCGCCCTGAAAGAGCCCGTAGTAAATGTATCCTGTGAACTGCTCGAGCTCTGGGTTAGACGCGTTCACCAGATCCACTCCTGTCTGACACAAGATGGTCCCGGTGATCCAGCGCTCGGTGGAGAGTGCCACAACCAGAAGTACCACAGAACCGATGTTGAGTATAGAAGCGAAGGAGAACACGATCCGTTTCCATAAAGTTGGCATTTCACTACTCACCCCGCTTTACTCGCCCCATTCCCTCATATAAAATAAGACGCGAAGTAAGCTGAATTCCAATCTCATCACAAAAAGCCTACCGGTAGCATATGGCTGTTCGGTTACACAAATATGAGCTAAAATGAGCCTAACGGAACACCACAACTCTAAACCAAAGGAACGCGAGACACACGGCGAAGAGGGAAACCGGATATAAAGCGGTCAAGTGGATCTCCTTTACCACCTAACGAAACCTAATACAGTTTACTTGCCTTCGCTTGTTTTATTGCGCGAGGTTGGCAGTAACAAAGCTTTTTATTGGATGCCCTTTGCTGAATTTGATGAAAGACCAATTGCTCATCATTTACATTAAAATCGTATAGGTCAAACGTTTGGGTGGTTCAAACCCCTAAATGTCACATTTCAACCAAGACTACCGGGTTATTGCGCATTAAAATAAATAGAAAAGTGGAAAGTTGGATATGGACTATTAAAGTCAACTTCAGTTAGCTTTAAATGGACTAATGGCTTGAAAATATCAGTCGGTCTCGTTACTTATTTAAGAAGTCCCAACATGAAACTTCAGCACCGTGGACAGCGATTCTACCAACCTTCATTTGGTTCAGAACCACGGATAGCAGCTGAACCCGTTTCCATCCAACACAAGCGCAACAGCTCTAGCGATTATGAAAGTTCACCAGATTCATAATAGACCAATTTAGCTAGAAAAACAATAGAAAAGTTCTCAAGTGTTGTACATGATTCACTGTTTGCAGTACTAATCTCTGCAACTAGAGGGAGACAACTTACTTGAACAAGGAATATATATATATATATATATATATATATATATATATATATATATATATATTCTTTATATACTGCAGATATGGGTATCTGACATGCAATAGTTATGGAAAGTTCTGTGGTGTGATTTGCGTTACTTCATCATAAACACTTTTAAACTGTTGAATCCTTCAATGCTTGGATGTTTGCCAAACATTATTTCATACCTCTGGTCTTAAGCAACCCAGCACGGATATCATCACAAATATATGGATATACAAAATGCCCAGATAGAGTCAAATTTTCAAAACACATTCAAGACAATAAGTAAATAATAGAGTAGAATATATTCTAATATATTTTGATGTTTTATTTTTCATACACTTCCGGGCAAAAGTTTTGAAAGAGTTGACTGAAATGTTTCCATGATCTTAAAAATATTTTGATCTGAAGGCATATGCTTTAATGTTTAAAATTAGTTTTGTAGACAAAAATATACTTTTACCAACATATTAATTTATTTCATTATACAATTAAATTTAATTAAGTTTTTGAAATTGATGACTTGGACCGAATAATAAAGAATAGCAGCCAATAAGTGCCCAACATAGATGGGAACTCCTTCAATACTGTTTAAAAAGCATCCCAGGGTGATACCTCAAGAAGTTGGTTGAGAAAACGTCAAAAGTACATGTCTGCAAATTCTAGGTAAAGGGTGACTACTTTGAAAATGATAAAATATAACACAGTTTTGATTTATTTTGGATTTTGTTTAGTCACAACATAATTCCCATAGTTCCATTTATGTTATTCCAAAGTTTTGATGACTTTACCATTATTCTAAAATGTGGAAAAAAAAAAAAAATTATAATAAAGAATGAGTAAGTGTTTCAAAACTTTTGACCGGTAGTGTATCAAAGAGATGTTGCAAAAAAATATACACTGCCAAAAGCCATATGTTTGTAAAAATGTACAGATTTTGCTGTTTAGGTAGAAAAGCGGTACTTTAATTCACCAAAGTGTCATTCAACTGATCACAGAGTCAGGACATTACTGATGTATAAAACAGCACATCACTATTTGAAAAAAGTAATTTTTGATCAAATCTAGACATCAGCCATCACTCCAACACTTTATCCTTGAGTAATCATGCTATATTGCTAATTTGGTACTAGAAAATCACTTGCCATTATATCTCAGCTGAAAGCTATTTGGTTCATTAAATGAAGCGTAATATTGTCTCAGTGTTTGTTTTTTGAGTTGCCACATTATGCAATAGACTGGCATGTCTTAAGGTCAATATTAGGACAAAAATGGCAAAAAAGAAACAGCTTTCTCAAGAAACTTGTCAGTCGATCATTGTTTTGAGGAATGAAGGCTGTACAATGCTTGAAATTGCCAATGAACTGAATATTTCATACTAAGGTGTACACTACAGTCTTTGATTGTGTAAGGACACTACAGTCTTCAAAGACAAAGCAGAACTGGCTCTAACAAGGACAGAAAGAGATGTGGAAGGCCAGATGTACAACTACACAAGAGGATAAGTACACCAGAGTCTCTAGTTTGAGAAATAGACACTTCACATGTCCTCCGCAGACAGCTTCATTGAATTCTACCCGCTCAACACCAGTTTCATGTACAACAGTAAAGAGAAGACTCATGGGTGCCTTATGGGAAGAATTGAAAAGAAAAAGCCACTTTTGAAACAGAAAAACAAAAAGAAAATGTGAGAGTGGGCAAAGAAACACAGACATTGGACAACAGATCATTGGAAAAGAGTGTTATGGATCTAAACCCCATTGAGCTTTTATGGGATCAGCTAGACTGTAAGGTGCGTGAGAAGTGTCCGACATGACGGCCACATCTATGGCAAGTGCTACAGGAAGTGTGGGGTGAAATGTCACTTTAGTATCTGGACAAACTGAAAGCTAGAATGACAAGGATCTGCAAAGCTGTCATTGCTGCACATGGAGGATTCTTTGAAGTAATTTAAGAAGTTCCGAAAATTTATTTCAAATTGTAATAGTAATTGTTCATGTTATTAATGTCCTGACTATACATTGTGATCAGTTGAATGTCACTTTGGTGAATAAAAGTACCAATTTCTTTCCATAAGAGCAAAATCTGTATATTATTCCAAACTTTTGGCTGCCAGAGTAGAACAGGATTTATTACTTACACACTCTAATTTCATGAGATGCAACTGGCTGTCAAACGCATATTGAGCTACACAAAACACATAAGCTGCACATTAAATTACTCACAAATACTTTTTTAGGCAATTATTGAGTCTGCATAGATATACAACGTACATCATTTCAGTAGTACACCCAAATGACAATTGTCAAATCATAATTTTAATGCTTTAATGTTACACTAGCTGTAGTTGACTTCCATGTTGTTTCTTTGTCAAACAGTAAAATCAAATGTAAATCACGTCAATCACAGAAACCTCAGCTCCACATTGAGTAAGAAATAGCATTTACAGTATAATATGTATGTGTATATGCATATGGGATACTGTTAATTCAACATTTTCACACAGAAAATCAGCATGATATAGTTGTCATTTGTATAAATACAGTACTCATTTGTCTTGAAATAAACAGAAATATACAGTTTATCCTGTCATGTAAACTTACAGTATATAGATATGAAATAATCACAAAAATATGATGAATGGTGGCCAAAAAATACAATACTATTACATATATCGGGTGTTTATTAACCCTATACACTTTTGGTAACTAAGCAGTTATAACATTATTATTATTACTATAATGTTTTTTATTTCTTTGTGACACTATTCCGAAGAGAAAGGTATAGGACGACTAAAGATGTGTGGGTACACCTCCAAAAATGGATGAGGTACAGGGGGTGGAATGAGGTCCCGGGTCCCTAAAGACATGAGGTATGCATTAAAGGGATAAATCATTTTAGAATTATTTATACATGCAGCTTTTATGAGCTTTTATTAATTGGGAGACTACATGAAATATTTGTACTTCTAAATATTCATTTGTCACACAATAGGACCATTTAAAATGAACTAGTAAAGGCACAAAGGCGATTAGAAATTGTGACGAACTTGACCAGCTACAGGACCTACAAGATATACACATAAGATATACACATATAAAATCTTTGCTTATAGAAGTTCATAAATGATGCCCCCCCCCACCTCCACCCCGCACAACAACAACAAACAAAAAAACAAAATTAGATGTCAATCAACCTGCCATATATTTTTTGATCAATTAACTATTTCCAGAATTTACACAGGATTTAGTTGACAATGATGTCATGATATTACTAGCACAAAGGCATTAGTGTTTTTATTCAATAGGATTGATGCTGAAAGAATACAAATGTTAAAGGGTTCTCAAGGCAGTGTCAAAACATGCCTTAAATCCATACTGAAGTGCATTGATGAAATCTGCTTGTGAGGAACACCAATTGGCTGTATAATCAAAATATTATCTTTAGTGTCAGGCACATATACAACATATGCTCCCTGTGGTCAAAGAGTCTTGTCATATTGATTGAAGAATGGAGGCATATTGACCAGCTAAACTGCTGCGATGCTCATTTAGGGAACTGTGAATATCAAATGACTACTGTTGTGGTTTTGGACTGACTTATTGACTTAATGCATTCTGGAATGGTTTTTTTTAATAATGTAGTTATGATTGGACATGAGTTATGACAACTGCCTAATATGGCTTTATTATAATGTATAAAGCGGTGCATGCTTTGTCCTCATTTCTGTGTATTGACGTCCACACATCATTTTGTTATTTAGACATTTTTTTCTTCATAATAACTTCTTCTTCCTCGAAATCCACTCTTTCTCCTCCGTCCTCAGACCCACATTTTCTCTCCTTTTTCTCCCCCTTCCTCTATTTTCAACTTATCTGCATTACAGAGAATCTTAATGAGATCTAAAGTGCTGTGTGGCCCAGTTAATCAGATTTCACAGTTTGATTACACACTCAACTTAGCATCTTAAACCTTTCTAATCTTTTCGTTTTTCTGCAAAACAGTCAGGCGTATTGCGCAATACTGTCGCTGTCTGCATTAGGATTCCCACAAATCAGTACAATTAAGACTGCATTTCCTGTAATTGACTATGAAATGAACAAATGTCTATAATGTAGGATTTATGTAATGTCTGACATTAATAGAAAGGATCTAATAGATACCATCAGTATTTTCACATTTTATTTATTTATTCATTCACCTATCCACAGTATCAGATAAGCATCACAATGCATTGAAAAGACATTTTGCTCCAGTGTCCACTGTATGTGACTGGATTTAACAAAAAAACCTATAACCCATACAGCTCAAGAGTGTAACTTCTTATGTCACGCTTGGTTCAGAGTATGCACTTATACAACATTAAAATGGACAAAAGCAAAGTACTCCCAGTGAGTAGGCATACAACAACACTTAAAACCCACCACAAAACCCACCCCACCACATACTGTTCATACTATTATGGAATGAAGAACCTAATGGTCATTTGGTTGAGCAGATGAGATTGTATGCATGGTCAGCAAAAATCCAGTGGACAAACTTCATTAGGTTGGCATTTTAGTCCATCAGAGACTTTTATTTCATTCTGCATTGTTCTAAAAGGCCTTTATATATGTTAAATCTTATTCTTGCATGAGGATTGTCCTACGCAACCAATTAAATTAAAACTAGAATTACAACTAGTCTAGTTAAACGCACCTTTAAAGGAATATTTCACCTAAACAATTTCATTTCTCTTGTCATTTACTCGCCCTCATGCCATCCCAGATGTGTATGACTTTCTTATATCTGCTGATAACAAACAAAGATTTTTAGAAGAATATCTCAGCTCTGTAGGTCCATATAATGGCAGACAGTGGGGTCCAGTGGGGTCTCCACTTTCAAACGGCCTAAGAAGCGCTCTCCTCTCCTAAGTGTTCTCCTTGTATTGTTTTTGGCCATTCACATTCTTCATCTATATCGAAACCTACTAGGCTGGGAGGAGAATTTATAAGCAAAAAGGACCTAAATATCTGTTTCTCACCCATCATATCACTTCTGAAGACATGGATTTAACCACTGGAGTCTTATGGATCTACAGAGCTGAGATATTCTTATAAAAATCTGTGTGTTCTACAGAACAAACAGAAGTGCTTCAACAGGCCAAAGCAGAGACACTGGTCTTCACATCTCACATCTTCTGTGTTTGTTTACACACAGGAAGGCATGTGTTTCTCCCAGTCAGTGGCAACAGCAGAATGAGACATGTTTGTAGTTTCGCTTGTACTGCTCATAAATGTGCCGCACATGGCCAGAAACACATCGAAACTGTCAAAGACGTTCATATTGTGCATGTTTACAAATACCAACAATTAAATATAGCACAGATGTGTGCAAACACAGTCCAGGTTGCCTTCAAAAGAGCAAGACACAGCACAGCTGAATTAAATAGTATGGGGGTCTCCTTTTTAGAGTTGTAACTTGACATTATGTCTTTTAAAAGAGGCGCAAGGTACATGATAACAGTCAAAGCTGTTCATCTAATGTAGAAAAACATATAAATCCTGATAGGCACATGAAGGTGTTTTGTGTAAGTCCCCTTTGAATGAATCGCCCATGGCAGGCCCTCTCTCCTCTTCACCTGTGTGAATGTGACTGTCTGAGCACCAGTGGGCGGGGCCAAGGGTGCAATGATGAAAAATAGCCATTGATGTCTTCATGAAGAGGCAGTTATATGCAAATGTATTTGGTCCTTGTGATGTCACAAGTTCCATAAATTCCAAACGAGCCGTTTCAACAGCCTGGTTTTAATAAAGGCTCTTTTTCTAATACCCTCATGCGACTCCACGTCCACATGTGTGGATGTTTTATTCTGGCTTTGCTATATGCAACACATAATTTAAATGAATTAAAACTGACTAAATACTGTTCACAACACTACACTGTCACTACACTGCATTGAAGTGTATGTGATTATCTACGGGCGCAGCGCCAACAAAAGTGCCTCTGGTAAGAGACCTCTTTACGTTACATTTACGTTGATTGAAACCTGTTTGGATGTAAAGAGTAGCATCTCTAGTTTTGTTTGATATGCCACGAATCCATTCATTTTCTGCACATTAGTGTGCTGATAAATTAATTCCACATATAAGGAAAATGGGACCTTATGGCCTCAAGAGTGGAAAAAACATGTTCAACATTAACACATCTGTGGGTCATTTTGTTTCATGTTAATATAATTTTTGTTATATTTTGTTTTGCTATCATTGTACTATATGGTTGTATTTATTAACATTAGTACATGCATTACTATATATTTACTATGCATTTTCACATTAAGAGTTAATGGGTTCATCCAAAAGCTGAAAAATGTTGTTTCCAGAGGCTTTATATGGAGTTGGGATGAAAATAAGTTGCATTTCGAACTGTTCTGAGACCAGTGCAGACAGACAGCACACTGGAGGTTAAGTCATTAACTAAATAGGGAGCAGGGAGCAAGGAGCAAGGGGATATACTATTGCTTTCTATGCAGCTAAGAGCATTCACTCCTAAAATCTGACCAAAAGTTCAATTTCAGGTTGCAGATGATGTTTGGACCACTCAAGATGTTTGGCAGACATGGGACAATGATAAACAGTACTTACTGTAGATTCATAACTGTATAATGCAAAATATTATTTTAATGTGGTTGGCAGTGATTGGATGATGCTGGCCATTACTTTGAATAAGAATTGTTTATTCGGCTTTATAGATAATCAGCTAACGTCTCAAAAACATGAATAACAAACACCCCCCCCCCCTTTTGGGGCTTTTATTAGGTGCTACTAGTTACAAATCAAAAAGGGAAATGGAAAATTCACACAGCAGTCGCGCAGGGGTCTCAGGAGGTTAATGAAGGAGTTTTCAGTTCTGAAACTTACAGTATGTTTTTTTAAAAGATCAAGGAAAGTTTGATTCCTTATGTCACGGCCCCTTTAAAGGATGCTGTTTCTCTTTAGAATGGCAATGTGATCATATATCTATAAAAGAAGGAATGAGTCACCTCTGAAAAGAACGACCAGTGAGTCAGCATCTTCATCTTTCTCACAAACAGCCTGCAGATGATGAGTAAGGACCTATCAGTATCAAAAACCTGTTCTGATTCATGTATAATTAATCAAACACAAGGTCTGCATTGCACTCA
This sequence comes from Moxostoma hubbsi, assembly GCA_032164185.1. Classification (NCBI taxonomy): domain Eukaryota; kingdom Metazoa; phylum Chordata; class Actinopteri; order Cypriniformes; family Catostomidae; genus Moxostoma; species Moxostoma hubbsi. The sequence goes on along the minus strand of JAVLUX010000012.1, from coordinate 44,204,899 downwards.
GACAACATACATGCACACTGCATAACAAGCCTACAGAGTGTCACACAAAAAGTAGAAAGACAATTGACTTGAAAGGCCAACATATCCATCATGTCACAATTACTGTATTAATCCGAAGGAAAACTGTATCAGAATTGAGTGTGTATCCGTTTAGGATGGGTCATGTAAACACACATCTCATAAGATGATTCTGATGCAGCAGACAGCACGTCATCATTACAGAGCAGCAACATTTTCAACTCTATCGATTAATGTGTGCATGAGAGGGCAGACAGCGCAATATGTTTTAAATCCATGATAGGAATCTTTGGCAACACAGAAGTGACTGAACTGCTGAATTGCCTCAAGAGACGTGACACCATCCAAAATCCTCCACTTAAGATAATGAATATTGCAATTTGTCCCTTTAACTATGCCAGTTCTAATTCAAATTCTGTTTCAGTTCAGGTCAGCTGGACTGGATGATGTACAGCACTGGTATACACCAAAGACCTTGATCAAAACAAACGTTGCTCATTGGCGGGGGGGGGGGGGGGGGGGGGGGGGGGGGGGGGTGGTTATTGGCAGAGAGAGAGAGAGAGAGAGAGAACGACTTGAAATTGAGAGAGAGAGAGTTGAGGACGCATGGTCAGGTCAGTTGTGGATCAGTCGTGTAAACAGAATGGCTCACGTTTGGTTTCTACGCACAGTTCTACTTTTATTCATTTTACCTGGAGGTAAGAACATACCATTAATACGTTGTTTTTCAGATAAAAAATAAATAAACGTTGTAATTTATTTTTACAAATATGTTGGCGTATAAATGTCCTTCAAAATCCCAATGTGTGTTCAGTTAAATTATTAGTAGATCATTAATATCCAGTGAATGAGCCGATTGTTTCAGGGTGGTGATGACCGTTAAGAGTTTCCGTCCGTAATTTTATTTTATTTTTTTATCTATGCATTTTTTAAACTGGTTAGTAATTATTTTTAGGTCGTATGGGTAGTTGGTTAATTTGTATATCGCGAGAATCTCATGTGTTGTGCACGGAGTCAATAATTAATTAGCGTGTAATAAGATCCGCGTACGTCAAATTAATCCAACATGACGTCCTTATGGGGGCCATTCTCACCTAACGCGTTTTTTCAATTGTTTTTCTAAACGCCGCGTCTCGCGCTGGAGCTCTGCGTTTTTTAGACGCCGTGTCAAGTTAAAAACGCGTCTCGAGACACCTGCGCTCATGGCGTTGCCTCTATATTTTTGAACCATTTTGTGTGAACAGCCCCTAAGTATACTGTCAACAAAACGACCCCAACTGAAATACATTCAGAACAATTAGAAGTCGTGTCACGACGTGTTCTCGCTCTGTTTCCTGGTGGAGATTAGAATGATTGATAGAGATCCTCCACAAGTGCTTCCCACTTTCCTTTAATTGTCTTAATTAGTGACGCTTTATTTTAATGGACCGTGGATCACGATAAAGTAACATAAATTATAGTAGTCATATTTGAATAATAATAGTACTATAGTCATGGCCGAGACATGATACATTAATTTGAATTATGGGAGAAGACAGATGTCCTTTATATTTATTTACTTTTTTTTTAATTTTTTTTTTTTTTATGTGAACTAATGCTTTCACACTACATTGCTATGGTGGCCCATGGGTGCAAAACACAACAAAATTAGCAGTGCAAATAAAAGCAGAAAACGCAAGAAATTAAGACACAACACAACACAGCACAATTAATGCCACAGCACAATACACTTAAACCACAATACAAGTAGCCTAAATTAAGGTGCAACACAACAAATGTATCAGAAAAGAAAGTTTTCATTTCTTAAAATGTATTTTTTAATGGTATTTTACATAATAATCAGCATTGGGGACACAAACAGGTAATAATAATAATAATAATAATAATAATAATAACTGGTAAGAGAGAGAGAGAGAGAGAGAGAGAGAGAGAGAGAGAGAGAGAGAGAGAAGTGTGGTCAAATTCAAAATTAAAGTATCACCATATGAATATAATAGTTTTAAGGGGTACACAATAAACTTGTAGTCAATGCTAAAACGGTTCAGTGGATTTGACCAAAATATATGAAAAGTGTCAGATTTATCCTTTAATTCACATCTTCTCTAGAAATGTAACCTCTTTAATCAAGACCATCAAATCCATAATTAAATGGGTTCAGCACCAACCCATTTTATCATAATTGATTTCCTACACAAAAACAGTAACGTTTTAATGGCTTCTAAACTGAAAATTCCAGGAGCGAAGGGGATAATGTTCCCAATAGACACGTGAGTGGGGAGGCTGTAACCTTCTGCTTACCAGTACATAGGGTACAACAGGGCTAAAGGCTCCCTGGGGTAAAAGGCTTGTTTGATTTTATTTTCTTCCAAAACACTAAATAGCAATAAAACTACCACAGGACTTTCCTAAACACGTTTGACACTATGAACTGCAAAATGTTCCTATATATATATATATATATATATATATATATATATACCTGTATATATATATATATATATACACACACAACAGTTAGTTCCAACAGTTAGACCTCGAATCTGATTGGACGAGAGACGTTCCATGAGCACTGATGTTCTGACACCATCAGCACTCTGACGTTTCACTGTGTGTGTGCTTGTGTTCATGCGGTTCTAAACTAAAGTGTAAGAGCAGTGCATATGTGTTAAGAGCTACTGTTTGTCTTTTTTTTTACATTACATATGTTAGCCAGCAGGTGGTGGCAAAAGATAATTTTTGTGTGTAATATGAGCCAGTTAGGTGAAGTGAATCTGTCAGCTAGTGTTTACATAAAACAGCTCTTAATGATCGCTTGTATTACTACTACACTACTAAAGCTAGGAAATAGCTTTAAACAGCTTTAAACGAACAACTTTAGCATTATGGCTCATCACAGCTGAGAGACACAACAGACTGATTTATTAAACAATGGGTGCTGTTTAAAATGGCGGAGGACATTGCGGTTTCCACAGTGATCGACTCTTGCTATTTTTCCACTGAGAAAGCTGATCTTCAGAAAGCTGACAGCATCTCTGCTTGGGAGTGGCAAAAGCACACGCTCCATCTCTCTCTCTCTCTCTCTCTCTCTCTCTCTCTCTCTCTCTCACACACACACACACACACACACACACACACACACACACACATCCTTCTTTGTTTATCCAATAACTTTTTCGAAACAGCACAGGCCATGATACTATTTCTGAAGTAACATTTTTTAATTACTAACAGAGGCTTGGATGCATAATTTGTTTTGAACTATCAGTGGCAGATTCTGATCCGTTGCGTAAAAATGTTGAATAAGAATGATCTTAATATGTTACTCAAGAAAGCATCTTACTGTCTCGAAGGTGGTATTTGCATAAGTTGACAAATTGTGCCCTATAACTATTGCCCAGTTATCTACACTATATCAGTGTAATCCCCCTGGGGCTTTTTACCCCAAGTGAGGGAGCCTTTTTGTTTTAAGAATTTTATTCAAAACAACCATCTGTTGATGTTTCTTTTCACACAAATTACAGTATGTTGCTTCATCAATTTTGTATAAAAATAAATGTACAGTATTTCTCGAATCTTGATACAATTTGTGACCAGAAAAAAGGCTAATTTTCCTTAAGGTGTGCCTTTAGCCCCATTGTACCCTACTGTATAATTGATAATTTCACAAATGCTGTTGCAAAAATCTGAAATGAATTAGCCTTCCCAAAGGCAGTGGAAAAATGTGCTGATACTGTTAAGGCATCTGGGACATGGAGGAGATGCAGTAGTGTTTATCTTACTGTATATATTTGGCGATATGTAAACTCTTTGTACAATATTAAATTGCATTTCTTTAAATCTGTTGCAAACTGGCAGTCTGGTAATATCCTCCTAGACATTTTCATCAATGTCATATTTCAGGTTCTTACTCCACGCCGTTCGCAGTGAGGTCAGATCATTTGCTTTGTGTCGGCATTTCATGGAGTAAAATCTGAATATGAAATGTGCTTAAATTCCTTGTGTTTATTTCCGTTGTGTTTTCAGCTTTTACTTGCTCTGTTAATTTTGTGATCTTGATTAAATCTTGATCTCTGTTTATCTTGTTTAAAATCCTCAGAGCAGAGATTTGCTTAGATAACATCAGATGAAAACAAAGACAGCAGTGGGGTTCTACAGGAGCCATACAAGCTTTTACAGAGTTATAATAACCACCATTTCTACCATCAGTACCTGCTCATTTTCTTAAGGGTTGTTCACCATTTCAAACAATGTAGCGCATCAACTGGACTGACTTAATGTATTGTGTGTTTGTTTTCCAGGGTGGTTTAAACCTGTTATCACTCCAGATGCCCCTCATCTGGTGATACTCAAAGGTGGACAACTGGAACTCCGTTGTCATGATGATGCAGAGGCAAGCATGGGCAAGGTGCGGTGGCTGCGGGATAAAGGTCGGTGGATCGATGGGGAGCGAGAGGAAGATGGAGCCAGTGTCATCCGCCTCGCTTTCACACAGATGCAGCATATGGGCCGTTACACCTGTGAGAACACACAAACGGGAGCGAAGAACTCCATCTACATCTATGTGAAAGGTGTGTTTGAATGTACATGCTTATACAGTTGGCTTCAATTCCCACACTTCACTCCTCTCGAAGCAGTATTAAAACTTGAATAGGTCTTTTGTAACAGCACAAATGCGTGCCCTTAAGCCGTTCCCTCAAACCACACCTTGGTGTGAACGTGGTCTTATTTCTTCTATTTGATGTAGGCTTATGGTTAACTGTCATTGAATGATGCAAGTATTTGAACTGTCGGATTGGGCAAAAAAGCTCTCGCACACACTCATTGTCTATGTCCTCATACTTAAATATTTTTCTTTTCCCTACGTATTTTCTCATTTTCTTTCACTCCTTGACCCTTCTCCTTGCTCTGTCTCTAATCTCCCTCTGTCTCTCGATTCACTTTCTTTTGCAGATTTGGAGAATGCATTCGTGCGCTCCATGGTGAACGGTCTTCTGGCGAGGGAAGGAGAGGACTGCACTCTACCTTGTTTAGTTACAGATCCAGCTGTCAGCCACCTGTCCTTGCTGACCTGTGCTGGCTCCGCACTGCCTGGCGGTCTCAACTACACCACACACCCTCAGAGAGGGATCACAATCAGAAATGTCTCCAAAGCCTTTGAGGGTTGCTACATTTGTGCAGGGCAGATGGATGGAGTACCTGTTAAATCAAGCCAGTATGACTTGGATGTGCGGCTAGGTGTGTGTACTGTATAGTGGGGTGTATGTTTAGTAGTGGTTCTCAACTGGTTTTGCTTCAGCACTCATATTTTACACTGGACATCAAGTGGTGACACCCGTTGAGAACCACAGTTTGAGAGGGGAAAGAAGGAGATAGGAGAATGATACAGTATACAAAGTTGAAAGAGTTACAGTTACTGTTTTTTGTATATCTTACACTGGCCACAATTGAGTGTGATGTTGAAGTAATGCATTATATTATTATCACGTTATACCTCAAAGATGCATAATTGAAATATAAAGTAATGAATTTAATAAAATAGTATTAAATTAGTACTGTAAAATAGTAGTGGTATAATAGTATTGAAAATAATATAACAAATATTTTATGTTATCTTAAAGGTGGAAAAAGCTTTATTACATGTTTGTTTGTAACACAGTCCCAGCAACAGTGCCAGCAGTTAGCCTATCCAGATCAGAAAATGTGATTCTGATCCAGGATCAGGAGTTTAAGATCAGCTGTAGTACCATCAACATCAACCATGAGTTCCACCTGAACTGGAGCATCCCTTCTGAAGTGGTTAGATATACACACACACACACACACACACACATTTTTTTTTGGATTAACTGAAACCACAATGATTTGTAGTTCCCAGCATGCTATACACAAAATTGTATTTCTAAGTTCTAGAAATTTCTAGAAGTTACTCCAAGTTTACTCAGCACTAAATCTCTCTGGAATTTTCTGGAAAATCTGTAAATTTCAAAACATCACTGTCCTGGTCACAAAAGCAAAGTTTGTGGGGAATACTAGCCATTTTCTATACTTTTGAGGCATAAGCAATTAGGAAATTACACTTACTACCCAGGAACAAAAATATCCAAATGGTTTGCATTTACTGAAAATGCTTTTGTTCAATTTACCTGCATTTCTTTAGTTCAAACAACTGAACTGTGGCTTGTTGGAACTACTCAACACTGTTTCGTGGAACTACTTGACACAGCTTTTTAAACCCAACAGTTTATTTCTTTGAGTGTACTTCATGTGGAAAGTTATATCATCTCAATAACGATTTAGATTGCACTGGAGACCCATCACTCTCACATCCTGCCTGGGCCTGGTTCTCAAGGATATCAGCGCTCAGCGACGCTCTGGATTAAATCTGTGAAGATGAGCGACTCAGGAGTATTTCGCTGCCAAGCGCAGAACGAGAGGGGCATCTCCATGGCAACTGTCAATCTGGAAGTTTATGGTGAGAAATGTGAGACAAAGCAAACATACATGTACATAGCTTAACTTCTACTCTATCAAATTGTAGTCATTTGCAGTCTTTCAAATATTGATTGGCTTTAAACTCCATCTTACATTGTGGACAACCCTGCCGTTTGGTGTGTTTTTGTGTGTGTCGGTGGCAGAGCGTGGTTTCATTAACCTCACAGAGGGAGAGGACAGCGTGGTGAGAGAGGGTGAAAGCTTGACTCTGAGTGTGGAGATGACGTCATATCCCAAACCCAGGGATGTGTACTGGACCTACAACAACCAACAGCTCAAAAACACATCTGAGCATGTCATTACGCTTCAGAACCAGCAGTACAGGTACACACCTGCACATGTCTTTTATAAGACAACCAAAGAGTATTTGATTGATGATTATCTTAAAACCCCCAAACCAGTATGTCTGTTAGGTGTGCTTTTACGTCAACATTAGTGACGTTAATTAAAAAACTAGTAAACAGACATAAATCTTAAAGGTGCACTGGAAAAACCTGATTTATTCTACATGGAGTGGGCAACCTCTTATGTGTGGATATCACATGAATAGCCATTTGTAGTCATTCGAGTACTATTCAAGTTACTAATAACAATTATAGTAAGTTTACTTTTGAGATGGAACTAAACAAAAGATCAAAAACAGCTCCATTGTGAAATATCAGCAGTTAATATACAAACTTAATGCATCCACACCAGTAGGTGTCAGTATAAAGTCTGAGATCACTGGGAGGAATAAGAACCAGCAAACCATAAACAAAAACGTACAGAAATATCTGACCCTACGTCCGAATTTGCATACTATCACAGTATGTACTATATTTTACGAAGGACACACTACTTCGATAAACCAGTACATTCTTTAGGTATGCATGCATGTAATATAAATAGATTTTGGACATACTTCATCCAGGGATGTGGGTATTGATCCATGACCAGAATATATGACTTAAGAACAGCAATGCAAAAATAATCTATGCTGGTTTTGTTAAACAAGCACCATTTTAGCACAAGGTGCAACTTTCTTTGTATATACATATACTCTATAGAGCCACACATCTCGTGGTTCACCATCGCTTTTTGAACGTGATGTGGCCTCTTATGGGATCGTAAAGTGTCCAGTCAGTCTGCACTTCAAAATCTCGCTGGAAAAAGTAGGTCATCCAGGTTATTTCTCGCTTACTGTTTTATGAATACGGATGATACGGACGAAGTACTCCACTGGCAAACTATATAGTAGGGAAGTATGGATAGTCGGATGCAGCATCACATACAAGTAAGACATTGAGCATTGCTTATGTAAACGTTTCAGGTACATCAGTGAACTAAGGCTGGTTCGAGTTCATGGGTCAGAGGGTGGGATCTACACTTTCTCAGCCAATCACAAATATGCATCTGTCAATCAATCATTCACCGTCCATGTAATATGTGAGTTCAGAAGAAATAAAGGATTATATTTCTTCATTGTAATACAGTCTTTATGTAATACAGTGGTTGTTTGTTTACTTACCCACTTTTTTCCTTCTCTCGCTCTCTTAATCAGGTAAACCTGTGATTGTTTCCCAGGAGGGGCCGGTTGATGGACAGGTGAAGTGCGTTGCTTCAGGTTATCCTGTCCCCAAAATATCTTGGTATTACTGTGAGTCTCCACATACACGGTATGTCTCACACTTTGTCTGATTTAAGCCACTCACATGTAACAGCCAGGGCTGGACTGGGAAGAAAATCGGCCTGAGATTTTACATGGCAACTGGCGCCGTTTTGTGGTCCGTTCTGCATAACGCGGCGGCTCATTTTTGCTTATTGCGGCCCGTATGGCACGTTTCGCAGCCGACCCACTGGCCCGCTCGGTTATCCCACTGGCAAGTCCGCCCCTGATCGGCCCCAAAGTGCGTCGGCCCATTGGAAAAATTCCGGGTATGCCAGATTGCCAGTCCAGCCCTGGTAACAGCCATAAAATACCACACTTCTCTAACACATTAATTGTATTATTACAAGTTCCCAAGTACATGCATCATACCACAGTTTTGGTCTCAAGAGATTGAAATGTGTCACAAAGCTATTTAGAACTGGAACTTGTATAATAAAATGTGGTAAATATGTTCTACGATCATTGTGATTGCTCATATTCTTTTGGCTTTATAGCATTAATGAAAAGTCTCTGACCTCTGACAGGTGCTCCCACCTGTTGAATGCGACACAGGCAGATGAGGAGGTTGCTGTGATAACAGTGTCAGGGCCAGAGTTCGGACGGAGCGAGGTGGAGAGTCGACTTAATGTCAGCAAAGGGAAATATCACACTCTTGAGTGTGTGGCAACAACGCAGGGCGAGCAGGCCTACACTCTCTTTTCCATTAGTGGTGAGAGACGCACGCATGCACGCACGCACACGCACCCACTCATCTAACTGAGGATATATCAGACTTCTGTTGTTTTTATATAAAGCTAATTATAGGTACTACAGACTAACCTAACCACAAACCTACCCCTAAAAGAAAACTTTTTACATTTTTAAAATAGAAAAAGCACTATTTTATAAATTCATGAACAATTTTTACCTTTAAAGATGTGCCCAAAAGGCTGTTCTGTTTGACACTTTGTTTTACAGTGTTCATGTTTCTGTGTATTTACATAAGTAATTACTGAGTGATACTCATTAACTTATGTACTGTGTCATTTCATTGCTGATCTGCTTATACATACATATGCTTATAGTTATTTCTATAGCATTAAACAATAGTAACCTGTAATATGTGTAACGCAGACACAGATTGTAAAATTACTACATAACTTGCATTTTAAATGTGCAACTATATCTAATATAGTTGTCAGCTGTATATCAGGCTGTTTCAGCTTTTTGATGAGGAATGACAGTGTCGAGCTTACCTACAGATTTCTTCTCCACAGATCAAGTTATGTTCATAGTTTATAGGATATTGTTTGCCTCACCAGAGTTAATTTGCAATCGGATGGTGGTCACAGACCGCTTGATTTGGTGCAGATCCGAGTGTGATTGCCATGTTCATATATGCCCATACGAGCTGAACCAGTGGAGAAAACCCACCAGGTTCCAACATTAATGCTCCAAATGAGCCAGTTGTGCAATTCATGGAGTAAATATACCTTGTGAAAGTGTGTGATTGTCTATTTATTCCCTATGCAGCTTTCAGTGAGTATGTGTATCCACTTTCTGATGTCATTCTAGTGTAGGATAGAAAGGCAAGAAAAACAATGGATTACAATCAGCATTTGTGATGATATGCAAAGTGTGATCAGAGATGAGAGTTTAGCTTGACCTCTTTTCAGTTCTTAAATAAAAGAAGCTCAATGGTCACTTGAAGGGAACACAAGACCCCGACTCTGTGACAGAACGATTTTTTCGAACAGTTTTGATGTGCTTTTCCATTCCACCGCAAGTGATTAACAACCTCTCGCTGAGAGATGCTAATGCGCGTTTCGTCTCATTCCACCTGTTCTGCGATTATGTTAATGAAGCTCACACCTGAAAGTCATTGAATAAATCTGCTAGTGTGGCACCGGCTTAAAAGTAACCCCCTCCCCCCAACATACACAAACAAATGTGCTTTTTCTGTTGAGGTAAGCCGTTCCCACCTTTTGTTGTTGAGATATAGACATGAACCTGTTCACACCCAAACACGAACACACACAGGTGGTAAAAGATAATCCCGGTACGTTCTCAGACACATACACAGGCTTGTTGACAGATCTGGGGGGATTATTATTTTTTGCAGTGTGTGCACATTAGGATTTGAAACTGACACTAAGCTTTCAAAATCCTCTGAACAACAGATTCAAAACACTCACACATAAACGTTAGCTTTATTAATATGGCAAAGAGAGTTAAGAAGCATTGTACTTTTTTGGTTTTAAAAATATACTGTATTTGTGAGTGTGTTTGTCCACGGATGTGTGTTGACGTATGGGCATTTGTTTCTCTATCCAGAACGAACTGTACCTCATAAACTCTTCACACCTCTGTTGTCTGGTGTTGTGTCTACTGCTGTTCTGCTTAGCTTCATTTTGGTGGTTCTGCTCTACAAATACATGCAGGTAGTTCACACACTCACTCACTCACTCACTCACACTCACAAATCAGAAAAGCTGTTATTAATGTTAAATGCAGCAAAAGAGAATGACGTAATCAAGACACTTTCAAACTACTTATATATTTTTATATGTTCAGATATTTTGCATTCAGCTTACAATAAATTGGTTTTATACTTCTATAATCAATGACTATAAGTCTATAGTATATTATACTATCGTTTCTGATTCAATTATGTAATTTGCAATTTTGTGTGAAAAGAGTAGCTCATTCTCTTTTAAAGACATTTAAAAAAAAGTACAATCTTTTTGCTTCTTCTACACTCTTTAGTGAAGGTTTATTTAAATTCTTATGGGAAAAATTAATGGGAAAAATATTTCTGGAAACAAATACACTGAAAAGTGGATGATCACTGTTGTGCTCTAATGTTAGTAATAGTTAAGAAAAATATACTTCTGTTTTTGTTTATTGTCTGCATGTCATTATTTACGTTGTCATAGAAACCCAAATATGAGATCCACTGGAAGGTGATAGACAGCTTTGATGGCAACAGTTATACCTACATAGACCCTACGCAGCTGCCTTATGACCCCAAATGGGAGTTTCCACGAGAAAGACTGCGTTTTGGTAAACACACACACACACACACACACACAATTGTTTTTATATCATTTTTGGGACTCTCCATAGACTTCCTTGCATTTGATGGATTTTATATAGATCTAACAATAATTTCTATCCCCTAACCCTATCCCTAAACCTAACCCTGACAGAAACCTTTTTGCATTTTATATTTTCAAAACAACATTGTTTAGTATGTTTAATAAGCCATTTCCCTCATGGGGACCATTGGCTGGTAGATTATCTCAGGCTTTACTATCCTTGTGAGTCATTTGGTCCCCACAATGTAGTAGAAACATGTATACACACACACGCACGCACACGCACACACACACACACACACACACACACACACACACACACACACACACTACTTCCTTCCCAGTCCAAAAAGACCATTAATTGAAACTAAGATGCAAAAACTAACTGTGTGTTGTACCTAATGCTCTGCATATCAGTCCACATTATAAGTTGGCCTCTTCGTTGGGGGTGGGGGAGGGGTATTATATGACCTCTTTAAAGCTCTGCTCTGTAAGATTTAGCTGATTCTTAAATTTTGTAGCATGCACTAAATTGCCATGAATAAACATGATGTTGCCATTAGCATGCACAAGAGCAACAAATGTGCTTTTCTAGCGAATCACATTGAACTATTGCACTTACTGTGAAGTCAATATTGAAAAAAAATCTTTGAATGACTTTTTTTTATGTAATGGTGAAGGAAAAATTCTTGGATCTGGAGCATTTGGTAAAGTGGTCGCGGCAACAGCATATGGACTCTGCTCAGCAGACACAGTGACCACTGTTGCTGTAAAAATGCTAAAATGTGAGTATTTAACTAGATCTGTATGTGTCTGAGTTGATGTACATATAGATCATTCCAAAAGTTGTCAAAAAAGGGGAACTTAGTTTAATGTTTTACTCATGTTTTTTAAATCTAATTTGTATTTATGTAAATCTCTGTGTATGTGGATTTTGTCCAAAGCGAGCGCTCATTTGACTGAGAAAGAGGCTCTAATGTCTGAGCTGAAAGTTCTGAGTTACCTTGGCAATCATATAAACATTGTCAACTTGCTTGGAGCCTGTACAGTAGGAGGTAAGGGCTTTACAGTTTCTGATTAACACTTTTTATTGATTCAGACACATGAAACAGAAAAGCAAACATATATACACCGAATCAATTTTTAACCCCCATAATTCCCTTTTGCCCTCCCAAACCCCAACCCCACCCCACCCTGACCCTCAACAAATATCCCTTTTGTCCATCAAGACTTCCATCCCCTAAGGATGACCTGCCTGCCGATCATTACACTGACTAGGACCCAATTTGTTATGTATTTATCCACTATATTAATGACTGCCCCATTGCCTAAAATACAGAGTCTGGGTAAAATGAAATTTTAGTGTCCAAAACATCACACATAAAACTCTGAACCCTCAACCAAAAATCTTGGATCTTAACACACCACCAAAAAACATGGGATGTGTCTTTAAGACCAAGCCTATACAATCTAGTCCAATAGTATCAATGTAAAATCTTACATTGCATCAGACGCACCCTTGCATCTCTAGATGTAGACTTGACATTTTTTAGAATCTTAGCCCATGCTCCCTCCTCCAAAACCAAATTTAAATCTATCTCCCATAATCTCTTGACAGAAGTTAAAGCTCCATCCCCCCAGACTGTGAATTAACAGGGAGTAATACACTGATGCCTCATGACCTTTTCCAAAAGTAGTAATCACCTCTCCCAGAGTATCTGCCATTTTAGGGGGGTGTATGCTACTCCCAAAAATAGTACAGAGCCGGTGGTGCAGCTGTAAATACCTAAAGAATTGAGACCTGGGAATCCCAAAATGTTGAACCAAATTTTCGAAAGATCTCAGCACTCTCATATAGGTCACCGAGCGTACTAACCTCCCTCACAGTCCACTCTGTTTAGCAGAAAGGGGACTTATTAATTCATAAGCCATATGCTCAAAGCAACATTTAAATAAATGTCTGAACTATACACTTTTGTCCATACCGAGTGCAAATACGAGATAATGGGGGTATAACTGAACTTTTCCGGTTAGTTTAATAGAAAGGCTTTGCAATGGCTAACAGGGGCAAGATCATTCTGTTCAATACAAAACCAGGGAGGGGCTCTCTCAGGTGGAAGCGACCAATGAGCCAAATGTCTGAGACCGAATGCATAATAATAAAACAAAATCTAGGGTAGGCGTAGCCCACCTTTGTCATTTGGCCTATGCAACTTACTGAAATGTAATCTGGGACGTTTACCATTCCAAATGAAGGACTGTAGCAGGTAGTTGAATTTTGGAATACAATTAATTTTAATAACATAAACCTTCCCAATCGTAGATAAATGTAATGAAGCCCACCTGCCCACATCACTCGAAAATATTTGTATTAAAGTGTCAAAATCACTAAATCACACAAACACATAAACAGAAATTTTGAAGATTGTACACACTCCCATTTTCCATACAATGACAGCTGTCAAACACCATAAAGTACTATTAAAGTAAATATGACTTGTGCACTTTTTTCCAAATCTTATGATTTCTGTAAGGAACTGATTGAAATTTAAGTTAAAGGGATAGTTCACCCAAAAATGAAAATTCTCTCATCATTTACTCACCCTCATGATATCCACACCTGTGATATCATGAGGTTGAGTACATTTTTGGGTGAACTGTCCCTTTAAGAAATAGCCTACTGTTTGTGTTACTTTTAAGATACATTTTATGTGATTAAATTAAGTTGATGGAACCTTCCCTTTTCCAACAGGCCCTACTCTGGTGATCACAGAATACTGTTGCTATGGTGACCTGTTGAACTTCCTTAGAAGAAAGAGGGATGCATTTTTCAGTTCCAAAACAGGAGATGGATATTACAAAAATCTGCTCAGCCAAACACAGCCTTCAAGGTGACAGATGAGTGTGTGTGTGACATGGTCTAACATTTGTGAGAGACTAGATGTCCTTTGTAATGTAATACACCATCTATTGTACTGTATGTGTGTGTGTGCAAACAGAGAAGCCACTGATAATGGTTACATGCCCATGAGGTCGTATCAGAAGAGATCGAATCAGACGGGTAAGCCCATCCCAACACAATAAAAACAAATTACAGCCACTTTTCACAGCATTTTCCATCATTTTCATTATTCCATTATTCCACTTTATCTCTTCTCTCAGAATGGTGTGATGATAAAGATGATCTCTCTTTGGATACTGAAGATTTACTCAGTTTCTCATATCAAGTGGCTAAAGGCATGGACTTCCTCACATCCAAAAATGTAAGAGCGTTTGTGTGTGTGTGTTACATTTATTCACCACAGTAGTGGTTTTGGTGCATGTTATACATACACACCTGGTAATTATGGTGAAATTATTATGTAATAAATGTTGTTAAAATGTGTGAGGTGACACATTTTTGTACAGAGTGAAAAGAGGAGAGATTGCCTCAATAGTGAATAAGTATTTTAAATGAAATACATCTGCGTTGGCTATTTGGCATGTGTGAGACATGCTTTCTCCATCTAAAATTATATTAAACAATTTTACAATTCTTATGCATGCAGCTTTTAAGAGACTACATTGAATATTTCACTTATAAAAATTGATTTGTCATACATCAAGACCATCGTCAGCTCCCATATGTATGTTCTTTTGTTTAATAAATCACAGTATACAATATGTGTGTTTATGTGTGTGTGTGTGTGTGTGTGTGTGTGTGTGTGTGTGTGTTAAGTGTATCCACAGAGATCTGGCCGCCAGGAACATTTTACTGACTCAGGGTCGGTTAGCAAAGATATGTGACTTCGGTCTGGCTCGTGACATCACTAGAGATTCCAGCTATGTCCTGAGAGGAAATGTGTGTATCCTTCACCACACTCACATTTACTGTCAGGCTATATGTCCATATTCAACATATCTTTTTAGATTTTACACATATATATATATATATATATATATATATATATATATATATATATATATATATATATATATATAAATGTTTTCTGTTAAGATTTTTTTCCATTATTTCTTCAGCGGAATGATCTAAAACATTTTAATTAACAGTACAACCCTTTGAAGAGACTGCAAGTTTGTCCTACACAGCTTTGTTGTCATTCCCATCAAAAATCAAAGATGGCGCTACTGCGGGCCTGGGTAGCTCAGCGAGTATTGATGCTGACTACCACCCCTGGAGTTCGAATCCAGGGTGTGCTGAGTGACTCCAACCTGGTCTCCTAATCAACCAAATTTGCCCGGTTGCTAGGGAGGGTAGAGTCACATGGGGTAACCTCCTCGTGGTCGCTATAATGTGGTCCGCACTGGGTGGGGCGCGTGGTGGGTTGTGGATGCCGCAGAGAATAGAGCCTCCACACGCGCTATGTCTCCGGCTTCAGTAACCGCACACTATTGCATTCACGTGATGCAATGGAATTCATTGTTCAGCATCTTTAATGATGCGTTTCTTGTTCAGGCATGTCTCCCAGTGAAGTGGATGTCCCCAGAGAGTCTGTTTGCTTGCATGTACACGTTTGAGAGTGATGTCTGGTCCTACGGCATCTTACTGTGGGAGATCTTCTCTCTCGGTGTGTACGAGCTGATATCATCCATATTACATTTACTGAGTGTCTATAAATCACTCATTATCAGGGTATTATAAGATGAAATTGTCTGCAGGTAACACACCATATCCTGGAGTTCCAGTTGGATCCACATTCTATAAGATGATACAAGATGGATATAGAATGAGCGAGCCTGAGTTTGCCCCAAGTGAAATGTAAGGAAATTTACATTTCATTATATATGCATGCATATATATTAATATCTGTGTATGTGCCCTGGAATTATAGAAAAATAGATTTTTTCATGGAAATACCAGTGTTTCCCAGGCAACATAAGAATAGTGTTATAGGGGTCATAACATGATGAATCCATGATCTTTTGACATGTAAGATTCATTGTAGTGTAAAAACATACTGTAAGTTTCAGAACTCAAAACTTCCTTCTCACAGCAAATTGAGCATTTGTTGAAACCAAGCTGCCAAAACGACTCGTTCTCTACTTCCTCCACATTGTGATGTCACACTGTGGTAGACATTTGCATCAGACTGCCACAACAACACATCAACGCCTATTTTACCTTATCATTTCTGTAGCCCCGCCCAGTACTAGTGAGCAGTAAGATGGCAAGGAGAGAGATCAGGTCAGTCAAGAGCAGAGAGCCAATAAGAACAGTGGGCGTTTACTCTCAAGTCTTAAAGGAGAAGTCGCACCAAAACAGAGGTGTAAAAAAGTGCAAAAAAACGTTCCTTATATTAAAAGTGAACCACAAGGTACACATTAAATTAATAAAAAAGGCATGTCATGACCCCTTTAAAGTTTTGGGTAAATGGTCTGCACTTATATAGCGCCTTTTTAACCTTAACGGTATTCAAAGCGCTTTACACTGTGACTCATTCACCCATTCACACACACATTCATACACCAATGGTGGCAGAGCTGCCATGCAAGGTTCTAGCCGGCCATTGGGAGCAACTTGGGGTTCAGTGTCTTGCCCAAGGACACTTCGGCATGTGGAGTCGTCTGGGCCGGAAATCGAACCGCCAACCCTGCGATTAGTGGTCGACCAGCTCTACCACCTGAGCCACAGCCGCCCCCATATATAAAGCTTAAGTTTATAAGATAAAGTTTATAAGTAACAAAATTAAATAGCACATCAATGACTGAAATTATATGCAAAAATGTTTGAATTGGGTCTGTACATTAAACGGTTATTTCTGAATTAAGAAATTTGTGAAGAAGACAAAGAAAAATAGACTGTTTAAGGAATATCAATAAAGTGCTCTAAAATCAATACAAGGGTGTTTATATGGGATGCATTTGTGTGTGTATTACCAGTTATGAGGTAATGAGATGGTGTTGGAGTGCTGACCCCCTGAAGAGACCAACCTTCAAGAAACTGGTGGAAAGGACTGAACTGCTGTTGTCAGAAACCACCAAACATGTATGTTTTGACTCAGGGCTAGCTCTACAGATCATTCTTACTAACATTGCTCAAAATATAGTTAAAGGTGCTTGCAATTGATAAGTTTGCTATCGTGTCTTGCAGGATTACCTGAATCTCAGCACAAGCAGCTGTGAAGCATTTGTTCCTCCAGGCCTGCAGAGGGCGCAAAGGCTGAGTTCAGTGGGCAGCTCAACAGCCTCGACTCAACCACTGCTGCAAGCCACCAATGAAGTATTTCTGGAACATCAGACTGTATAAAATGTCACAAAGTTTTTTTGTTTTGCCTGAAAACCTGTTTACTCGTATGTTTAACTTAAAGCCAATGGCCTTATCCTCCATTTAAGTTCTGACTCCTTTAAAGACTCCATGAAATTGTTCGACGAGCGCAGCTATTTTCCTTTGTTGACGTACTTCCTGTTAAAAAAAATTTAATGGCTTGTTCCTTTTTAAATAGCCAATAGGCTTTAAATACATCACAGCAATGATTCATAATGTGCTTCTTGCTAATTTACATGTGATGTACTGTAATGGGGAGAGACATTATCATTCTAGAGAGCATTTGATTGGATAAAACTGTTGTTCGAGATAAGTCATGATTATTTTTAATCCAATCTCCTAGACTAAAAAGACTATCAATTTTAAATGCATATAGCATTTATATAAACTTTTGAAAATTAAAGTAAATTTGATCAACTTTTAGGAGCTTCTGTTAGCTTCAAAGCTAATAGCCAGGGACTAACAGGCATTAAACTCCCATTTTGATTTCATGGGGTCTTTAAGTGTGACTTATAAAGGGCAATCCCTAGGCTTCTCTGCTCTCTGTTTGGCTCAATGCTACTCCATAGGCCTTGTCTTCCAGGATGTTTCAAATTACTCAAGACTTGCTGCCCAGTATGTCCAGCCATGTAACTCCTTATAGTTGCTAATGCATTTTTCTAAATGCAGCTGGTCTCCATTTTATTGTATTGATCTACAAAGTATTTTAGGTGCACGACCACGGCACCATCCTGAGCCAGGCAAGCATGTAGATGTAGAATTGAACAATGTTACCTCACCAGACATTTAGATAAATGACTAACTCTCCTGATGACATCATAGTCACACACTGCACTATGTAATGACGTCATGTTGTGTGCTCGTCTGTTTTCGTTCTTGACTGGGTGAACAACGGCAAATACTTAATTCGACTGAACAGTATGATAGATCAGTGGTAACAACATTGAACCCAAAGTGAGTCCTGTTTAATGTTTCATTATCATAAGCACTTATGTAATGCCAATGGACTGAGGTTAGCATACTTGCATTTCTCTACTAGTTTCAGCATGTGTAATTACTTTCTCACCGACTGTTATAATGCATTATTGATTTGTAATGTTACATTGTATCATTGTCTACTGGATTTCCACCTCTTCTGCAAGCTCTTATACTTGTCAGACTTATAAACGAAAAAAAAAAAAAACAAACACATAGGAGATGTTTACATGCTCGTTTTGGCTAATTTTTAAAGTTTGGAATTGAACATTTGATTTGCATTCGAGCATTTGAATATTATATGCATGGCATAAATAAAAGGTTCTTGCTGTGCAAAACCGCCATTATAATATTTTGCTCGTTAACATTTGCTGTATAATAAGACAATGAGTTCCATTCCTTGAACATGGCTAACCTGGCTAGCTGAAGTTTCAGGACAACTCTGCATAAACCAAGACACATATCAAACCTCTACGTTTGAAGAACAGGACTCCGGTCTCCAAATGTTTTTGAATGTTGACTGTGACAAATAACTTGAAATGCTTTGAGATTTTAGATTTGACTATGTAAATATCTGATGTGTAGCTATTTTTTCATCTGGTAGAGTATGTTATGAATGAAGGAAGAGGGCCAGAAGGGAATAATGTAATGTTTTGTTACAGACTAAATGAAAATAAAAATGTAAAAAAGAATTTGTATTGCATGAGTTGTATATTTTCTTTATGGAAAAATGCAAAAGCAGACACTTCGGTATCACTTGTCATAAGAGAATGTAAATAACATTGTTTGCTTTAATTCAAGGCTGAATATCGTGAAGGGAAAAGGGGCAGTTTTTGGTCAATAGACAGGAGGACAATGCTTACAAATTCAGACACATTGAGGATAATAGGATTGCTTTGCGAACATTTGTTGGTGGTGACACGGTGTTATAATACATCATGCGCATAGCTATTCAGATTGAACAGAGTGAACACATTTTTGGATTAAAACATGATACTATAAGGGTGAATACACCATACTCATGTTCACTGAAAAAACAATTAACAATTTACTTCATCTTATTTTCTATGATGAATTATTATTATTATTATTATAGTAATATTAACCACTCAACTCTGTAATTAACAACCAACAATCGTCCTATTCTGAAAGCACACAATCATCTGGATGGACAGAAATACAAAGTATACAAAAATAAAAGGCAATTCTGTATACAGAAGGTTGAAATGATCAGGAATGTTATGCAAAGTCCTAATCAAGCCTCTCTTTAACCTGTCAGTAGCTTTTTGGATGGGACTGATTGTACACACACTATGAACCAAACCGGTTCAAAAGTAACAACTAACACACTTGGGGGTTTCAGTGTACGAAAAATCTTATGGGACACAAACACAACAACTATGAAAGAGAACGGGATAGATCGGGGAAAGATGACACATTGATCAGCATCTTCACAAATTGGAAGTCCAAAGATCAACACTAGTTCTGTATGTTAAAAATCGGTTTAAAACCATAAACCATGAACACTTTAACTCATGCTGCTCGTTTAACAGTGCTACCGGTCCACACACAGCCAGACTGTTTACTCTGAGTCCTTTACCATATGAAAATAAAACTGCTTTGGATATTTCTTATATAAAACCTTTATCAACAAAATGGATTTCTGAGGTATACAGCTAACAAGCCAATGGGGAGACATCTAGAATATTGTGTTACTGCAACGCAAGAACTGATTGGTCATCGCTTGGGAGAAATACATAACCCACACAGCGAAATTGGAAGCATCACAAATGGTTATTGATACAATAGCCTACACTTGCTCGCTCTCTCACGCGCGCACACACACACACACACACACACACACACACACACACACACACACACACACACAACAAAGACCCTTCAACTTTAAGACTCCAAAACGGCACATTAACCCTGCTTCAGTTTCAATTATAACTTTGCAATTGAAACTAAAATAAGGACAATATAATCATAATTTCTTGAAAACTGTATCGAAAATGTCAACAGTGCTCTAAACTTTTCTCAGTCACACATACACAAATGCTTTGCCTTGTATGCGGCTTCTTGCATAGCTCCCAAAAGCACGAAGGAGAACAGAATATTTATAAAGGAGTATTGAAAAGCTCATTCACGACACGTTAAATGTTCTTTAAGAAACACACTTTCAGTACATCCATGCACACACAAAAACTCAAAAAGACCAATATATCACAATCACTAGAGGGGTGGGCCATTTTAGTGTGTATAAACACAGTAAGTGCTATAAGAAATGGGGAAAGGTGCACAGCACAACTTTTTAGAAGACGACTATGACTCAGCTAAAAAGCAAATCAACATTCAACACGCACAACCTGGAAGAAGCATGTTTTTTTTTAAACAAAGTAACTCGATTTTGGCACTTAAATTGGAAAACTTCCCATCAAATTAGATTTCTCTTCATCAAATGTTCAATGAAACTGGGTCAATCTGTTTGTACGAGTCAGAGACACAGGGTATAATAACTTAAAAGGTACAAAATTTACCTTAGTGTCTCTGAAAACCTCCACAACAAACTGTATAACTATATGTAATGAGGCTATCGTCCGGGAAGGACAAAAGTTTAAAGCATCACTATACGCATAATATAAAAACGTTAAACTTGAACCCAAAAAATAATACTTCAAAATGGAAATCATAAAACTAGTAGTACACTACAAATGAAAGTTGTAACTTTTCATGCAGCATATAAAATATTCAATATCTTTGAATATGTTTTTGTTTGTCTATTTACATGGTATGATACACACGACTGTACAGACAGACTCAGTTCCTTGGGCTGTTTACACTGAAAGACCATGTAAGGCTAGCAGCCCTTTGCTATCAGTTGAAATAAATAAGGAGCTTGGCATTTCTACCCTCATAACAGTTTGTAAGAATTTGCCAGGAAGAGGGTTGGCAATTAGTCCAGCATCTGTCCAACAAACAACCAGATGAGACATGTGACCCAGCTATTCCACATGATTGGCTGTTGTGTTCATCCATGCTACTGAGACTGGGCACTAGTTTTATCTGTCTGATGAGAGGAGGAAGTTTTTTGCTGCTTTTGAGTGTGTGGCTTCAATTGCTGAAGTTGTTGTTGTTGTTGTTGTTGTTGTTGTGTTTGCTGCTGTTGTTGTTGTTGTTGTTGTGAGGGAGTAAATGTGCTTTGCTGCTGAATAGGGAAAGCCTGCAGGATCAGTTGTGCAGATTGGTTGCCTTGGAGAAAGCTCTGTCAAATACACAGCAGGAAAGTTAGAGACTACAAGCAAGGCTAAAAAAAATTGATTTTACTTTCAGACAAGCAGTTATTTATTTATTTTTTTTAATTATTATTTTTTTTAATAGGGCTGTGAATTCGCGAAAGTCAATCCGTGCATCTTATCACGTGGCTCGTTGTGCATGACACCGCGGAGACTCACAGATTGTGGAGGCTCATGCTACTCTCCGCGATCCACGCACAACTTACCACACGCCCCATTGAGAGCGAGAACCACTAATTGCAACAACAAGGAGATTACCCCATGTGACTCTACCCTCCCTAGCAACCGGGCCAATTTAGTTGCTTAGGAGACCTGACTGGAGTCACTCAGCACACCCAGGATTTGAACTCGTGACTCTATGGTAGTCAGTGTCAATACTCGCTGAGCTACCCAGGCCCCCAATCATGGTACATTAAAACAAATATTAAAATATGATTATAAATATATTTACTTAATACTTTGTCTCAAAGCACTTGCAAGAATATGATTGGTCATCATATATTTGAATTATTTAACCTCTTAAACTCAGTGGGGTGCTATGCTGCGAATAATTTTCTGGAAACATAATTCAGGCATATGTGGTATCATTTGAACATTTTGAATCGTGACTTTTCATAGAACACCATCACTTCTGCTTTTTTCGGGTGATGCAAAGAGATATGGCAGCTGTCTAAATTGCGTGCAGGTGAAGTCTCCATTCTCCCTACAGTAAATCTGCTCCCGTATTTATTATGCTCAAGACATGGGTCACACGTAATGAATAAGTGTGCAGTGCTCCACGCAAACAGTTTCTGTGCTAGGATGTGCAGTGGAGTCGAGCGTGAACCTCCTGGAAATTTATACTTGCCAATTTTAGCCACAGGAATTGGGGAAAAACTTTAGTGAAGTTTCAGAAGGGAAAAAAGGATGCTGCATTTAGTTGTGGTATTTTTTTTAAACTCGTTAAACAGTCAACTGAAAATAATGCATCAATTTTCCCTGACCTAGTTTCAGATTTTTTACTCATTCTCACAATTTAATTAAATGTATGTGACAAAGATGGATAACTTTACCTTAGTGACATATTTAATTCAGCACAATTCACACACAAAATATATACAGTATATATTATAATATAATAGTGACTACTTAACTAATTCCAGAAGTCAATGTGTGGCCCTAAGTAGTAAATGCAATCAAATCTGTCAGTGTTTGTGTGAGCATGTGCTGTTACCTGCAAAAACTGTTGCTGCTGTTTTGTCTGTTGTTGTGTCGCCCCCTGCTGTTGATTTGTTTGTAATGTTGTAGCTTGAGTCTGTTGTTCTGCAGTCGCATTGGGCTGAGTCTGCAGTGCTATGGTCTGCGTCTGACCTTGCTGCTGTGGAAAAGGGCTGTAAGCAGTCACTACCTGACCCATAAACATTGTTGTAGGTACCATGACAGTGCCACACGCCATTGGAGCCGTCACTATCTTGGTGACCAACTGCTGCCCTGCGGGAAACCTGGGAGTGATACAGACATACAGAGTGAGACAAAGAGAGAAATTAGTGTTCTGGCCTGTCATTTATGAAGCCCACAACACTACATATCAATAAGAGTACATTTGATCGGTAGGTTTTAAACGGACAGCTCAAACAGCCACCAAAACATATACTGTAGACTTCAGCACCCCCTGTAAACCCCCCCCAGATTTCTCTATAATTAATTGCACCATTGCATCAGAGCTGTTCTGTAGTACCAGAGTTCTTAAATCAATGATTATTTATCTTAATTTTTTCATACTTCAAGCAGCTGCAGAGATGCTCTGCTGGAAACACTGTCAGAGTATTTGAAAATGGTGTTCCAGCCGCATCGGCAGAAAATTGCATGCTGGAGAACCGTTAACGGAACCGAAAGTCACGAAGATCACACAATTCTGGTATTTTTTAAAGAATGGAACCGTTCCCAACCCTACTAATGAATGTCGAAATGAATTTGATAAATAGTGTCCTGGGATCGAGAGAGAGAAGGAAAAGTTGATTATACAGTATGCGAGTGCTTGTACCTGTTTATTGTGTTGCCCTGATTGATTTTTGGTGCCAGGCTGCTGGGTAACTGCACAACATTGGCATTAGCAGGTTGGCTGATCATCATGGTGTTATATACCGGACCATGCTGAGAAAAACAAAGAGAAAGATATGATTATATCATCCATTTAGATGATGTCATTGTATGAGTGCAGAACGAGAGATTTCGTTATGTCATTTGTAATGGGCTCTTTCAAAAGTAAGCCAAACGTACATTGCCTATTACAGGCAGAGGCTAATGCCAATTCAGGACTGTTTACTTTTAATCATGCTGTGGGAGGAGACCAGAAACAAAGAATATGAAGTGTACTTATCAATGTGTTATTTTGCACTAGTAACAAATTACCGTTTTTTTCCCCCCTTGTACAGAAGTACCAACAAAAAACAACAACAGTATAGGTCATTAGGGATGAAAAATGTGAAGAAAAAAAATTATATATATATATATATCTATATATATATCTATATATATATATATACACACACACACACACACACATACATACATACACACACGCACACACACACACACACACACATACACACATTAATTAGTAGATGGCTAGAATATAATAATCAATTGTAATTACTTTCGATTATTTATTTTAATTAAACTGCAATGTGTTAATAACTACAATATCTTTTATTTAATTATCTATTAATCACAATCACTTATCAGGTTTCAACATTATGGATTTTTCTTCTGGCCCGGTCTGGCCAGTACTTCAGATTTTTACTGGCCCCACCGCAAGATAATTTTTTCATTTTTTGCAATGTATTTTTTATATGTGCCAGGAATAATGTTTATGTTTTTAGTAGGCTATTATGTTACTTTTCTTTACAATAAAATAGTCAGAAAAACTAATTACTGCAACATTGCAATGTTAATTAAAAATCAACCATTACCGATTGATTTTTAATTTTCAACCCAATCATACTGATGCCTCCAAGACAATTACAAATCAGTCAGACGATTTCAATAAAACTTTGTGTTAGCCAGCTAGATTTTCAATCAAATATACAATTCTTGGCCTATTTTCATTAGCAAAATAAAATAAGAGCTAAACTGAACTGTGACACAATTTCAAAAATCAAAGTTAGAGTTTTGTGATTTGTAGTTCATGCATGTTAGCTTTGAGGTTATCTACATGCTAATGTACTCCTAAAAGTTGACAAACTATCTTTTAGCTGATATTTACTGCATTTCTCTTCTGGAAAGCCAAACCTAAAATATTAATGACACATCTTGCACTCACAAGCATATCCACATTTCTGTTTAATAAAATGCTCTCTACAATGAGACTGTCCCCGTCCCCAAATAGCACCCATTTCTGACTAGAAACAGTAAGCTGCAAGTTATCGTTCATGCCTGTGATGAAAACAAAAAGCTTTTGGTTATAAAAAAAAAAAAAAAGAAAGAAAGGGGGACAAAGCCGTGTGACATGCTACAACCTAAACGTCTTGCTTCACTAGGACATACATCAACAGAGCTGAAATGATTAGTCGACGTCATCGACAATAAATAACTGTGTATTACAGCTGTATTTGAAAGCCTATGATGTAGTGACTAGATTTATTAAATAATTTTTTACTAATGCCAAGGTAATATAATGCAAAAATAATGTATAAATTTACACCAAATAATGTAATAATTGAAACTAAAAAGGTTTGCGAGATTTACGCTGCTAAATAAGCCAAAAATGTGTCAAAGCCTATGAAAAGGGCCAATTTAATTAAAACATTGTCAGAACAAATACTGAGTCTCACCTGTGTTACAGAGGAACTCTGTAGATTTTGAGGCAGGGAACGAGGAGGCTGCTGCTGTGGAAGTACTTGTTGCTGTGGGACAGTCCCACTGTGTGCTGTACTTGTCACATTCTGACCCTGTATAGCTACGACCCCAGCCTGTGTCCCAACTCCTAAAATGCTTGTTTGTGCTCCACTAACTTGCGGCAGCTGCATGCCGAGTTGCCCGCCTGACTGCTGCAGTATCACCTGAAAGATACCATAGGAATCGTTTGTTTGTCACCATGGCAACAAGACTGTCACTTTCAACATTCACAAAGCTCATATGGCATCATGTTCTAGTATGTGTGTGTACCTGAGCCCCCTGTCCCTGCACTCTCTGCAGCTGCTCGTGGATCTGTTTTAATTCCTCCTGCTGTTTCTGAATGTTTGCTTCTATCATTTGTGTCCTCTGCTCCAGCTGCTCCTTCAGGTGCTGCATCGCATTCAACTGCGCAGAGAACTACACACACAAACAGTAACACAATTATAACAGTTATGCAGTTAGGTAGCTGGCAGTACTTAACAGGACATAATAAGAGCCCACTAGGTAATAACTATTATTAAAAACAATAAAAGGTGTAGTGTAGAGTACTAGTGGCCCCATATGTAATTGCAAAAATAATTTTCCAAAACACTTCTACCACCTCTTCTGTGCACCTCATACATTCAACATTTCATAATTGAATAAATACAAAAATAAAAGGTATTACATTATTATGTTCAATGGGTGTTTACAAGGGCGTTGCTGGGGCATTACTATATTGATGCTACATGGCTGCTAATTGGCCAGAGACAATTAAAAATATTTTTTTAACCACTCCACAGATTTCATATTAGCAAACTGAAGTTTTGGTAAGTCGTTTAGGATCTACTTTGTGCATGACACAAGTAATTTTTCCAACAATTATTTACAGATAGATTGTTTCACTTTAAATGGACTATATCACATTTCCAGTGGGCCAGAGGTTTACATACACTAAGTTATCTGTGGATTTAAACAGCTTGGAAAATTCCAGACAATGATGTCAAGCCTTTAGGCAATTAGCCAATTAGCTTTTGATAAGCTAATTGGAGTGTATGTATTTTAAGGCCTACCTTCAAACTCAGTGCCTCTTTGCTTGACATCATTGGAAAATAAAAATAAAATCAGCCAAGACCTCAGAAAAACATTGTGGCCCTCCACAAGTCTGGTTGATCCTTGGGAGCAATTTCCAAATGCCTGAAGGTACCACGTTCATCTGTACAAACACTAGTACTCAAGTGTGAACAGCATGGGGCCACGCAGCCATCATACCGCTCAGGAAGGAGACGCAGTCTCATAGTGATGAACTTAGTTTGGTGCAAAAAGTGCAAATCAATCCCAGAACAACCTTGTAAATATGCTAGAGGATACAGGTAGACAAGTATCTATATCCACAGTAAAACCCTACAAGTCCTACATCGACATAACCTGAAAGTCTGCTCAGCAAGAAAGAAGCCACTGCTCCAAAACTGCCATAAAAAAGCCAGACTACAGTTTGCAATAGCACATGGGGACAAAGATCTTAATTTTTGGAGAAAAATCCTCTGGTCTGATGAAAAAAAAATATAACTGTTTGGCAATAATGTCCATTGTTATGTTTGGAGGAAAAAAGGTGAGGACTGCAAGCCGAAGAACACCATTCCAACCATGAAGCATAGGGGGCAGCATCATTTTTGTGGGGATGCTTTGCTGCAGGAGGGACTGATGCACTTCACAAAATAGATGGAATCATGAGGAAGGAACATTTTTTGCGCAACATCACAAGACATCAGCCATGAAGTTAAAGCTCAGTTGCATTCGGGTCTTCCAAATGGACAATGTCCCCAAGCATACCTCCAAAGTTGTGGCAAAATAGCATAAGGACAACAAAGTCAAGGTATTGGAGAGGTCATCAAAAAGCCCTGAACTCAATCCAAAAGAACATTTGTGGGCAGAACTGAAAAAGCATGTGCGAGCAAGGAGGCCTACAAACATGACTCAGTTACACCAGTTCTGTCTGGAGGAACGGGCCAAATTTCCAGCAATTTATTGTGAGCAGCTTGTGGAATCCTCCCCAAAATGACTGACTCAAGTTAAACAATGTAAAGGCAATGCTACCAAATACTAACAAAGTTTATGCACATTTCTGACCCACTGGGAATGTGATGAAAGTAATAAAAGCTGAAATAAATAATTCTCTCTACTATTATTCTGACATTTCACATTCTTAAAATAGTGAGCCAAATAATTGCGATAATGACGATAAATTGTCAATTTTAGGCCTGTGTCGATTAATTGTCATACAAATGTGCTTCACACCTTAAGTCATTTTTATATATTTTACTTGATTTAAGTTTAAATCAAAAAATAAAATGGGCATATAGGAATTCCTTTTAAGGCTTTAAAAACTGATGTATGACATGAAAAATTATGTTTTAAATATCAAAACATTTCTAAATACTTAAAATATGTCACTCATTTTGGTCAGCTTTAGTTTTGGTCAATTTTATATTTACACTGTTCTTTTTAAAACTCATATTTTATATATATTTTTTATAAAAGTAAATTAAATAAACATTTATATTTCTTTTATTTATATTAAATTATATTATGCAATAGTAAAACTAAACACGGCGTGTATGAACCCGCTATGGCCAAGGTAATTTGCCATTACACGATAGTTTAAAGTGAAACAGGAGCGTTTGCGTTCACTATCAAATTTAATTAAATATTTTTTATTTTCTCCCCTTTTCGGAATGCCCTATTCCCAATGCGCTCCAAGTCCTCATGGTGGCGTAGTGACTCAATCTGGGTGGCGGAGGATGAATCTTAGTTGCCTCCGCGTCTGAGACCGTCAATCCATGCATCTTATCACGTGGCTTGTGGAGCGCGTTAGCGCGGAGACATATTGCGTGTGGAGGCTTCACGCTATTCTCCGCGGCATCCACTCACAACTCACCACACTCCCCACCAAGAGTGAGAACCACATTTGGTTGCTTAGGAGACCTGGCTGGAGTCACTAATTTTGTTCATTTATAATTTCGTTTGTCGCGAACCTCTGGTGACAGAGCGCGCATCACGTGCTCTTTTGAACAGGAGCTGTTCTGTATGACGTCCGCGGTGCGACTCAGTATGCTCGGAGTTCAACTAAATGACACACAAACACGCCATTCATGGTATTTACTATACATTCCTTTAAAATTCCCTTATTTGGGCATTAAAATGTGATGTGCCCAATAATAACTGCGATCAGTCGAGTATTTAATAAATCGCAACATGCTAAGTTATAATACGTTTTTTAACACACTAAAATCATGTTTACACACATACTGTTCACGTCTTGTAGCTATACTTTTGGAAAAAGTGAGAATTTTAAGGTTCAAAAATTGGCCCCCATTCACTTCAATTGTAAGTGCCTCACTGTAACCCAGATTTTAGCTTTTTTTAAAGAAAAGAAGGGGCAAAAACAATATTTTTATGGTAATCAATATTATGCCACAAATGCTGTTGATTGAGCTTCACTTGTATTGAACCCGGAATATTCCTTTAAGCCAAGCTGCAAAAATGGCCTTTTCCATATTTCACAAAGTTTAGATGTCAAGGCAATGAAGCCTATTCGGTACTCAAAAAAAAAAAAAAAAAGGTAAAATAGACAATTATATCCCAAACACCAGAAGAACTAATGCTGAAACTAAAATGCTGTTTCTGGCTAGGTGTAGCACCTTCCAATCTGCATATTCTTTCAAAAGATCCCAGTGATAGGAAGAGAAGCTGAAGCAAGGTCGCTGTTCATTTGATTCTGATCTTAAGAGTTTGAGTGACATATTTCAGCACAGATTGTTTTGAAAACCTGTCTCTAAATACAGCTTCGCAAAGAGGCTGATAATGATGAAAATGCGGTGGTTCAAAACTATATTGGACTCAACAGCAAAAGCGCAATTTCTCATTTAACACGCAAAGATGGTGTTTACATAGAAGTCTCAAAAGGCACAGCAGCAAAAAAGGGCTTGTGTAATTCTAAGGGTAAAAAACTAAATTATGACTGTTTTGTGGGCAATAAACAAAAAAAATTATAAGCAGGCCTCTTATAATATATATGAAAGTATAAAACAAAATATACCAATTGACCCTGTTACTTCAACATCAGAAGCTCCTGGACAACATCTTCTCTTCAAACTACATGAAACATGAACAGACAGATTCTCACCATGGCATTAGGCTGAACCTGCTGCTCTGGCTGTGTTTGTTGTGGTTGTTGTCTGATTTGCACTGGAGAGTCAGTCTGAGTGGTGTTCTGGGAACTCATGGACTGTCAATACAAATAAGAAGAACGTCATTTCTCAGCAGCTATGATCATAAAAAAAAAAAAAGATGAGGCACAAGCATAAGTTAGAAGTGTTTCTATAGTATAAATAAAAACATGCGTTTAGGAATATTAATAAAGAGGTAATTCCCACCTGGGTGCTGAAAGAGGAACGGCGTTGTGGTGTCATGTCAACAGTGGTGGTCCGGGGCGAAGTGCTAACATCCATCTGTAGCTTAGAGGGAGTGGCTGAGGAGGACAGCAAACAGGCATGATGAGTTTTCAAATGAAAATGAAATGACATTAGAAGACTACAATTTTGGCCCACAGCCGCTAAAGCTTACAAGTGCAGGTGTTGTCAGAGGCAGCAGTGTACGAGGATTTGCGGGAGCTCTGTGAGGAAGTGGAGGGAGTTTGGCTGTTACTGAAACGCTCCAGCACCTCCCTCAGACTGGGGGTGTTCTGTGATTCAGACACAGAATTCTGAGACAGCTGCAAAGAGGGAAAGAGATTAGGAGGGGAAATATCTGTCTTGTAGAGATCTCTCTCTGAAATCTCAATCTAGTCTCAGGTACATTGTCTGTGCCAGGATGAATTACATCTGGGGGCACACATTCACTTACCACTCACTAACTGCACCGTAACACGACTAAAATTACTGGTTGTGTTCTATCATCACAGTCTAAAGGACAAAATGTCCTGCAAGACCCTAAAAACACACCAGATATTAAAAAAAAATTCTTGGTATCTTTAAATAGTCGATATTTAAAGGTGCTATAAGTGATTTTAGAATTCTGAAGATTTCACGTGACTGAGCAGTTGAATTAGCCACGCCCCCTCATTCCAAAGGCATGCCCTCCAATGATAATTTTGAGACCAAAACAGAGCAAAAGAGCAGCATTGTCAAAAAAATATATAGTTATTCAGAAGATCACAATTGATTTTAAATGAGAAAGGGCCAGCAGTACGGAGAACTAAACTGTCCCAAATATGCCGCATATGTCTCATGTCTGCAGAGGGAGAGCCCCATGCCCTGTGCAACTGCCTGTACCACCTATGCCAGGATCTGCCACAGATGAAGCAAATTGTATCATTTACATTTTAAAGTATAATTTTAGTTAAATTACTTATTCATTGTAAATAATGAGTAATAGATGTGCATATTGAGTCTGTTCAGCAGAATAAAACCCATGTGAAAGATTCTGGCTGAGGGGCACAGTAATCTGGCTGGGGGGCAAAGCTCCCCTAGGCCCCCCCGTGGTGCTGACCCTGCTCAGGAGTAGCTCACCTTGACTCCAGTTAGCTCAGGGGGAGACTCCTCTATACCCATCTCTCTCCTCTTCTCTGCTCGCACCTCAGCATAACTACAGACAGAAAGATTTGAAAAGCAGAGCAGTAGTGAGGACAATGTAGGCATCTTTCTGGCTGATATAGAAGTATGTGCATCTGTGTACCTCACAACAGTGTGTGTGCACACGATGAACTCAGGTCTTGAGTTCCACTGGTGATAGGTGATGTAGTAGTTAGTCTGAAGCCAAATCCACTGCTGCCCTTTAGTCAAAAAGCGATAATAGCACGACTTCCCTTTTCCAAACTGCATTACTATAAGCAGACAGAAACAAACAGAGACATGTAAAAAAGTAAGGTATCAAATGCGTATATAGTAATAGTATGATGATAGGGATGCACCAATATGGATTATAATACAATAATAATTCTATCCATTCAGGTGGATAGAATTTTTTATGTTATGATCATAAACAGATATAATGGGTGAAATCCATACTTTGTATTTCTATACATTTTGAACGAACCAGAGTTCATGCTTAAGTATAAATCTAGAATGTGATTTTGTTTTACAAATATATTTTATATTTAAATATTATGGCTGTCGATTTAACGCATTAATTTAGCGCGATTTATTATGTATAAAAAAATACGTTAGTAATACTGAAGCAATTAATGATGCCCCCGTAATAAGGAATATTCCTACCATCTGAGCAATTCAAGCTTGAAGTACCACCTTCATGTTATTATGAGTCCCAGTCAGCAGGGGGCAGTAAGCGCATCTCCAGCTGTGTACAGGCAAGTGGCAGCTAAAGGCAACAAACCACACTTAAAGACAGTACAAGATGAGGACGCGTTCTTGTGTTTAAACACAGCTGGACAGAGTGCAGCTCCGGATGCAGAGATCTCGAGACGTGTTTTCCAAACTAAGTTTAACTTAAAAACGCTGTGTTTATGACGCGACACAACCAAAGTGACACGATGTAAAAGCATCCATCTGATACATGTGTACATAGACACATGCTTATGGTGCATTCACATACAACGCAAAGAAAATCTTTAACTCGCATTGCTCACACGAGTTTGACTGCTGGTTTATAAATGTGTGTTTAAACTAGCGAGTAACGCGAACCCGCGAGCATTCCCACTTCTCTTCCTGAAAAGGACAGGAGGAGGGGCTTCTACGACATGGTTCATAGTAAAGTACAACAAATAACTGAAATCAAGTAGACGCAGATATTTTCAGAACTTACCAGGTAGTCCAACTTCCTCGCTCACTTTCCTCGTCCGGTCTCTGTACCTGTATGACGATGTGTCATACAAATCCGGGTGCCCACACACACCGCTACAACAATTTTTTCATACATTTTTCCAGATTTCTTCTGCTACTACATCAGAACGTTAGTGACATCCGAACAATCTCAATGCTGATAGGCTTTCGCAACAATGCGTCGAATGCAGATTATTCCGCATAACGCGTTGTCGCGAGTTAAGCGATTTTGCATGTTCTAGTTGCGCCATTCGCTTCACTCGCACCACCTGGCGCGAATTTGCATTTATTTGCATCGACTTTGTATTTAATCGTGCAGTGCGAAACGCTCTCTTCACATTGTATGTGAACGCACCATTAGAAAGCTCTTATAATAAGTTTGATTTTCGAATTCAGTTGCAAAATGGATTGCTGTGGACTGTAGACCAATGAAGGGCTTATGTTCAATAATACAGAATTAAACAGTATATTGAATTCTAAAGCAACATTTTAAATGGTCTATTCTAATCAATGCTTAACTTGTCGGTCACCATAAAGTAAAGTGTTTTTAATTACATTTATTATTACATTATATTGGTGGCCAAAAGTTTGGAATAATGTACAGATTTTGCTGTTTCGGAAGGAAATTGGTACTTTATTTCACCAAAGTGCCATTCAACTGATCACATAGTCAGGACATTCTAGACAGAACCCATTTCCAGCAGCCATCACTCCAACACCACAACAACTTATCCTTGAGTAATCATGCTAAACTGCTAATTTGACACAAGAAAATCACTTGCCATTATATAAACACAGCTAAAAGCTTTGTGTTTGTTTTTGAGTTGCCACAGTATTCAATAGACTGGCATGTCTTAAGGTCAATATTAGGACAAAAATGGCAAAAAGTAAACCACTTTCTCTAGAAACTTGTCAGTCAAATTGTTTTGAGGAATGAAGGCTATATGATGCTTGAAATTGCCAAAAAAAAATAAAAACTGAAGATTTCATACAAAGGTGTACATTACAGTCTTCAAAGACAAAGAACAACTGGCTCTAACAAGGACAGAAAGAGATGTGGAAGACCAGATGTACAACTAAACAAGAGGATAAGTACATCAGAGTCTCTAGTTTGAGAAATAGATGCTTCACATGTCCTCCGCTGACAGCTTCATTGAATTCTACCTGCTCAACACCAGTTTCATGTACAACAGTAAAGAGAAGACTCATGGGTGCCTTATGGGAAGGATAGCAAAGAAAAAGCCACTTTTGAAACAGAAAAACAAAAAGAAAAAGTGAGAGTGGGCAAAGAAACACAGACGCTGGATCACAGATAATTGGAAAAGAGTGTTATGGATCTTAACCCAATTGAGCTTTTGTGGGATCAGCTAGACTGTAAGGTGCGTGAGAAGTGCCCGACATGACGGCCACATATATGGCAAGTGCTACAGGAAGTGTGGGGTGAAATGTCACTTTAGTATCTGGACAAACTGACAGCTAAAATGACAAGGATCTGCAAAGCTGTCATTGCTGCACATGAAGGATTTTTTGATTAGAAATCTTTGAAGTAGTTTAAGAAGTTCTGAATTTTTTTTTCAAATTGTAATAGTAATTTTTCATGTTATTAATGTCCTGACTGTACATTGTGATCAGTTGAATGCAACTTTGGTGAATAAAAGTAACAATTTCTTTCCATAAAATTAAAATCATTATTCCAAACTTTTGGCCACCAGTATTTATACTCACACACACCGATCAGCCACAACATTAAAACCAGCTGCCTAATATTGTGTAGGCACCCTCGTGCCGCCAAATCAGTGCAAACCTGCATCTCAGAATATCATTTTGAGATTCTATTTTTCTCACCACAATTGTACAGAACGGTTATCTGTTACTGTAGACTTTGTCAGTTCGAACCAGTCTGGCCATTCTTTGCTGACCTCTCAACAGGCAAATGTTTGGCAACATTTGGTGTAAATTCTAGAGACTCTTGTGCATGAAAATCCCAGGAGATCAGCAGTTACAGAAATACTCAAACCAGCCTGTCTGGCACCAACAATCATCCATGCGATTATCTAATCAGCCAATAATTTGGAAGCAGTGCAGTCTATAAAATCATGCAGGTACAGGTCAGGGGCTTCAGTTATTGTTCACATCAACCATCAGAATGGGGGAAAAAATGTATCTCAGTGATTTGGAGCGTGGCATGATTGTTGGTGCCAAAAACCAAAAACATCCAGTGAGCGGCAGTTCTGTGTATGGAAACACCTTGTTGATGAAAGGTTAACAAAGAATGGCCAGACTGGTTCAAACTGACAAAGTCTACAGTAACTCAGATAACCACTCTGTACAATTGTGGTGAGAAGAATATCATCTCATGAGATCATATATATATATATATATATATATATATATATATATATATATATATATATATAAAAAGGTGCACAATGTAATCTATTATATTTAATTTGCCAGTGCAACAGTGTTCTTTCAATCAATACTGACAATTATTGGCATGGAAGAAGCATCACACAAAAGTAAAAGTTTTCTGTTAATGGTGCCATTGTAGTAACAGAGGTTGCAAAAGTTCTTATTTTTAAGTTATAAATTAAGCGAATAAAGTATTTTTTAAGTAAATTAAGTGCTTATTGCAGCTTACAATTGCTAAGAACCACCCACTTGTAAAGAGATCAATCACACTTCATATTTTTTTTACATGTGCTGTTTAAGGACATTATCTGACATACTGTATATTACCATAATAACAGACCATAAATGTTCATTTTGTTGAGGGTAAAACACGTTTTACAGCACCTTTTAATTACTGTTTCACAAAACGTGTTTTAGCAATAAGCATCATATACTCACAATGTTCATGGCATTTGGCCAGTGAATGAAGATCATCTATGTGATAATAGTCATAGCCTGAAGTCCCCAAAACCTCAAATGGCATATAGCCAATGATCGGTGGCGCTCTGTAACAGAAGAACACACAAAAACCTTGTTAGAAACTATGAAAAATCTGGATGATGATGGTTAAGAGACAGAGAAAGCAAAAAGAGAGTAAATGTACAACCTGTGATCTAACAGAAGGAACTTCCACTCCAGACTGTGTCGAGATGTGAATTCTTCATTGGGCTCCTCCACCATGCACATCTCCTGAACACAATTAATAACAGCAAACCGGTCAATACTGGCTTTGTTATCCCTGTAATGCTTAGTTATGATTAATTTCTGTGGTTGTGTGTGCAGAATAGACCTGCAAGACAAATAATGATTGCTTATCAGCTTACTTTGATGAATTGGGGTTTGGCAAGCCTCACAGTCGCAATAAAACAGACTTTATCGTCAAATGCTGGTTCCAATGAACGCTGTAAAATTCCCTGAATGCCATTTCGTTTTGACAGAGGCACTGAGAGAGGAGAGACAAAATGGAGATTTGCGGAAAATGAAATTTTCTGGTTTTGGCATTTGCTTTCATGGAACAAGTTCACCTAAAAATGAAAATTCAGTTATGATTTAATCACACTTATGTGATTCCAAAACTGTACTATCTTTCTTATGAGGAACACAAAATGAAATGTTTTAATAAATATAACGATTCACTGACAATGATTCTGTATTCTTCAATACAATGGCAGTAGATCAAGCTTCAATTTAAAGCAATAGTTCACCCAAAAATGTATATTCTCTCATCATTTACTCACCCTCATGCCATCCCAGATGTGTATGACTTTCTTTTTTCTGCAGAACAAAAATTAAGATTTTTAGAAGAATATCTCAGCTCTGTAGGTCCATACAATGCAAGTGAATGGGTGCCAACATTTTGAAACTCCAAAATACACATAAACATAGCATAAAAGTCTCTAGTAGTTAAACCCATGTCTTCTGAAGTGATATGATAGGTGTTGGAGAGAAACAGATCAATATTTAAGTCATTTTTTATGGTCACTCTCCACTTTCCCTTTCACATTGTTCTTTTGTTTTTGGTGATTTGCATTCTTCATGCATATCGCCACCTACTGGGCAGGGAGAAGAATTTACTACAGATTAACTAATGATCTGTTTCTCTCCCACACCTATCATATCACTTCAGAAGATATGGATTACTTTAATGCGGTGTTTATGTGCATTTTGGAGCTTCAGAATTTTGGCACCCATTCACTTGCATTGTACAGACATACAGAGCTGAAATATTCTTCTAAAAATCTAAATTTTTGTTCTGCAGAAGAAAGTAAGTCATAAACATCTGGGATGGCAAGAGGGTGAGTAAATGAGAGAATGTTAATTTTTGGATGATCTATTCATTTAAAAAGTCTCAAATTAGAATATGTGACTCGTGATCATAATCCAAGTCTTCTGAAAGCACTGCAAGGTAATTATAAGTTAAAATCTTTACGTCTGTTGTGTGTAAATGAGAGTGCATGAGCGAAGCTCGCTCAGAGATTTGCATGTTTATGTGAGAACTTAAACATTGCAAGTTCTCATGTGAACATGTTTTTTTTCCTAAATATGAAGGTTTGCCATACAGGTTTGGAACGACATGAGGGTGAGTAAATTAGGACAGAACATTTTTTTTTAATTGAACCATTACTTTAATCAATAAATTAAATCCTTATTGTTGAGCCTAGCACATGCAGGGAGGGAACATATCATTGCGTATTCAATCATCAGAAAAAGAAACACTCACAATTGGCAAGGGATTTAAAGTTGCCAATAAACTTGACATATTCGTACACATGTGGTTTCTTTGTATCCACAGAACCTCTGCGCATGTGACAACAAAACTCCATCTGGTCCTTGGCTAAAGAGAAAACACAGATTATTGGTACAGGAATAAAACATAATAATATTTTAAGGCAACACCATTTCACTGGGCAATGCAAAACACCACAACAGAAGAGATATCTTATG
Organism: Moxostoma hubbsi; assembly: GCA_032164185.1. Taxonomy (NCBI): domain Eukaryota; kingdom Metazoa; phylum Chordata; class Actinopteri; order Cypriniformes; family Catostomidae; genus Moxostoma; species Moxostoma hubbsi. Next base: position 44,167,535 of record JAVLUX010000012.1, on the reverse strand, counting down.
GGGAATGAGGGTGGACACTTACACTTGAGGTAACAAGAGCTGAGGTTTTCAGTTTCTGGGTGGGAGGACAGCACTTTATACACTTCTGCATGCTCTCCCTCAGGAAGGAAGTTCAAAAGGTTCCGATCCACCAGGTCCGACTGAAACACAGATGTATATATATAATTATATATGAACATAAGTCACAGACTGGTATATCGGCCAACCTGATGAATCGGTTGATATTTGGCCATTTTGACAATGGCTAATAGAGTTAGCCATTGTTTCTTTTTGTAGATAATTTGGAGTACATACATCATTTGGAGTCGTTAAAGGAATATTTTGGGTTTAATAAAAGGAAAACTCAATCGACAGCATTTGTGACATCGTTTTTATTAAATTAATTGAGCAGAAAATGTTATTTAGCAGTTTTATCACACTAAAATCATGTTAACACACACACACACACACACACGTTGTTTATGTCTTGTGGCATACTTTTGAAACAGTGAGTATTTTAACATTCAGAAATTGGCCACCATTCACTTCCATTTTAAGTGCCTCACTGTAACCCTGATTTTTATTTTTTTAAAGAAAAGGATGGGCAAGACAGTTTTTTTAAAAGACAAGTCAAAATCTTTTTTTGTGGTAATCTACATTATGCAGCAAATGCTGTCGATTGAGCTTAATTTGTATTGAATATGGTATATTCCTTCAAATTGCACTATGAACAGATCAACATTAAATCTGCCAGTCTGCTGTCTAAACATTAGTATCACCATCAGTCTTCAGAAAAATTTTATCTGTTAACAACTAATGAATTAATGGCAAATGTTATTATTTAACAATTTTTAACTGCAAGAAATATTCAAATAGATTAAATACAATTTGCAGAGTATGAACACACATCATTTCTCACTTACAGGCAGATGCTCAAGCAAAGAGGTGATGCTTTCAGAGATGTAAACGATATTGCCGTCGGTCAGCATTACTAGGAAGAACCCATCCAGTGCCTTAACAGCATAAAAACAAGCATACATTATAAACACAGCTCTAAATCCAGAATTAAAATAAAATCAGAAAGTGTTTGGTAAAAAATGCACTCGTATTCTTTTAGTGGAAACTTCCTTCCCAACAGAAAGACACCAAAAGAGAAACACCAACAGACACACACACACAACGGCCACAGCAGGTCTCACCTCTAGCATCAGCTGTGTAAACTCTTCATTGCTAAGGAATGGTGGTTTCCAATCCTGTTTGATCTCACTCGACTCATTCTGCGCAGCAATTACTGCAAGTGAACACAAACACTATCTCTTGATCATCCTGCCTGTGATCTGCATTCTAACGGCTAATTCACACTGACAGAACAAAATGCCAACATTTCAAACATTTAAAAGTTTAAAGGATTTAGGACACGTCCACATTAATAAGTTTTCCATTTCCTAACATCATCATTTTGTAAAGTTTTGGGTTTTTGCAAGTGTCCGTTTTCAGTGGAGGATAATTTTGTTTCTATTTTGCATATTTAGAACACTAGAATTGACAACAAGCATATGAAACGTGCACTGCAGTCCAAATTCCAAATGTTGAGTTGTCATGTTGAGTTGTCTGCCCCGCCCCAGACTCAAGGCTCATGTGGGTTACCAGAATGTTGACATGCAAATTAGCTAACTCAGCATCCGTTTTAAAGGATTTCTGGGCTTTATGCTGTCTTCATCTTCCAAAGGCATCTCCAGTATTTATCCTTGTTTTACTACGCTTCTGGTCGTGGTGGTTTTTAGACAGATGGTGAGGCTTTTTATGTCAGGTTGAATCTGTTATCTCTGATCCAGTTTGTTTGCTGGCTTCCATGGCTGAAGCATGCAGTGTTGTTTGCCTACAAACTTGTTCAAATCTGGCAACCGGGCGGTGTCGAAATACTACTGGTGAGTGGGCAGTGGGTTGGATCACACATGACAAAACATAAACAGAAATTCCGGCCTGGAATGGAAACTTGCCACTTTTCCACCGCACGTTACGGTTCGACTCTACTCTCTTTACTTTTCTTTGATTTTGATTTTCCACTGCTGTTTAGTGCCGCCTCAACGTGGATGGGGTTATAGTGTGATCGTCATAGTTGCGGCACCTTTACTGTCGTGACATCATCTTAAACGCGACACAAAACAATAAACAATAACACGAATGCTAGCTGTTAACTACTAGCTCATTGTACTGAATGAAGCAGTTGTTGCATAGTGATTTTACACAAGTGTAACAGTTCAATTGACCTGGTTGTTTTAGAAGAAAGCTTCCAATAGCTGGTCAACTAAAAATGTGAAGCTTTCAAGCAGAATATAGTGTTAATGTACCATCCTCCACCTTGGACTCCAGGGCACTCTCCCTCCCATTGCTCGCAGGTCTACAGTAGATAGCGTCCATTTGGTCGAACCACTTCCAATTTTCCTTGATGGTTCTGTAGTCACTTTTAAGATTATTTTGTTTTACTTTTCCCTACAATGTTGGTAGGTCCGGTGGTACAACCGGTTGGTAGGTCCAGCGGCCAACAACTGAGACACTTCCTGAAAGACATTTTCGTTTCTTTCGTCGCCAACGAGAGGAACGTCTGCACCTCATTTATTGACTACGGCGTGGTTTTGCCCACAGCCTTTTCTTTTAACAATTCGAAAATCGCGTGAACACATGATACTGCCATCGCTGTTGCTAACTATCAAATTAGCGGGTCCCGTTTCGAAAATCCAGTGACGCTGGTTGTGACATTCTCTCTGACCAATCAGTGATCTGCAGGTTTTTTTTAATGATTTACATATGCAAATGCAACTACTTTTTTACCGCATTCAATCTACTTCCATTTTTAAAAAGTTTAATTAAAAAATGTATAAAATTTTGAAAGTTTAATTAATCCATGTATTGGGGCTACATGAATACTTGTTCTTGATATTACTGAAACTGGGCAGGGGATTTGTAGTTCCCAGCATGCTTTGCATGGAACTTGATACAAAGAGTACAAATTTGAAAACATTAGGTGTTATTTTACGTATTAAAGGGGGACTTGATAGTGTTTAATTTTCAGTTATTTTGGGAAGTTACTTTGGGAATTCAGAACCAATATTTTATTACCATTTTGGTGAAGAGTGGAGCTTTCACTTAGGTTAAGGAAGGGTACACAATGAACATAATGTTAGCTGTCTTACTCAAGGAACAATTACTATTTAGCATTTAGCATGCTAATCTACACTACTACTAGTTACAATTTGGCTAGCTAGCTTAACCTTATATAATAAATCAGTAATGTGACAAAAATATTATGTAGATCTTAAGAAATGAATCATGTTAGGGGCAAAGTACCCTGAGTGGTACTGTATGATAGTATGCTATTCTGAATATTCTGTGTTATTTGCATCTGTCTGGGTATTTGCACTCTTTATAGAACTTGAAAACAGGGCCAAATTTCAAAGAGACCAGATTTATGTTTCCAACTAAACAGCTTGTCATAAAAGACAGCGCTGTTATCATGATGCACAGATCTTAATTATTCCAGAGAATGCATATAAGGACACTGTTCAGAACTCACCTTTGTGCTTGCGCAGGTAATCAATGCTTTTCTGCAAGATGGTGGACTTGTCCATCTTGCGAGTGTTGCCGGGCAACATGGTGCCAAGTTCTTTAATGAGGACATTGAACTGGTCTCGCCTTTTCTTCTCTGACTTATTTCTCGAATCTCTGCAACAGATTGAAGATAATAAAAAAAAAAACCAATAAAGAAATATATCACAATAAAGATGTCTACAGTTCTGCACAGAACATGTTTTTCATTCATAAAGGATAACAAAATTAAAAAAGGACAACATTTTAGACAGGATGATATCTAAATATACATAGACACTGGTGGCCAAAAGTTTGGAATAATGTACAGATTTTGCTGTTTTGGAAGGAAATTGGTACTTTAATTCACCAAAGTGACATTCAACTGATCACAAAATATAGTCAGGACATTACTGATGTATAAAACAGCACCATCACTATTTGAATAATTTTCATTATTATTGAATTCTAGAGAATGTTGTGTGTGAAAATCCCAGGAGATCAGCAGTTACAGAAATACTCAAACCAGCCTGTCTGGCACCAACAATCATCCATGCGATCATCTAAACAGCCAATCGTGTAGCAGCAGTGCAGTCTATAAAATCAGCAGATATGGGTCAGGAGCTTTAGTTAATGTTTACGTCAACCATCAGAATGGGGGAAAACATTTGATCTCAGTGATTTGGATCGTGGCATGGTTGTTGGTGCCAGATGGGCTGGTTTGAGTATTTCTGTATCTCCTGGGATTTTCACACACAACAGTCTCTCAGAATTTACTCTGAATAGTGCCAAAAACAAAAAACATTCAGTGAGCGGCAGTTCTGTGGATGGAAACACCTTGTTGATGAAAGGTTAACAAAGAATGGCCAGACTGGTTTGAACTGACAAAGTCTACAGTAACTCAGATAACCACTCTGTACAATTGTGGTGAGAAGAATATCATCTCAGAATGTCATTCTGAGATGCAGGTTGGCGCTGTTTTTGTGGCACGAGGGGGACCTACACAATATTAGGCAGGTGTTTTTAATGTTGTGGCTGATCGGTGTGTGTATGTGTGCATATATATATATATATATATATATATATATATATATATATATATATCACAATAAAATATGTATATGTGAAAATTAGAGGTCGACCAATTTTTTGGATTTTACCGATATCGCTAACTAAGTTCGGCAGTAACTGCCGATAACCGATCAATCAACCGATTAATGAAAAAATAACACTCAAAATGAAATAGTGCTGAACTTTATTACAAAAAAATAGTACTGACTGAACAATGAAAATGTATTGTACTTTTTATATGAAATAAATATCTAAATATTAATATTAGGGCTGTCAATCAATTAAAATTTTTAATCAAATTATTTACATTGTGTCCCGATTAATTAATCGCATATACAAATATTTGCTGAGAAAGCCCCTCATATAACAATAACTCAATATATAATGATTATACATATTTATATCAATATATAATTACACATAGTTATCTTTAAATATTTTAAAATTAGATATATATTCAGATAATTAAAATGCTTTACATTCCTGTAGCAGAAGAGTTAATCATTGATAAGGCCATACTATAAGTGGCTTTAGAATACAATGTATTGTTTACTACCATATTATTGATCATAAGTCAATCACAGGCATACAGTTCACAGCAATCCATTTCACAAGTGAATTTGTCAATCAGTTTGAGATTTATTATGAGGGCTTGTTTAAGGACCCGTCAATTTACACCTTCGTCAGACATCTTGGGTGTGTTGCGTCATAAACATAAAATGTTTAGGTCACTGTGTCAAGTTAAATATAGATTAATACTCATTTTTAAACACATCTTGAGATCCCTTAGATCGCAATTGCGCTCCTTCGAGCATTTTGAATGCAAGAACGTAACGCATGTTTGTGGATCGAGTTTTGACACTGCCTACTGAAGTGTTTTCTTCACTGTATAAACTGTGTGTAGCTCATACAGCTGAAATTTCACTTACTGCCCTCTGGAGTAAACAGGTGGTACTACTAACTTGCATTTCTCAGGAATCTTCCTTATTACAGTCTGTGGGCATGCGATTAAATGCGTGAATTTTTTTTAGACGTTATTTTTTGTCAAATTAATCGCACTGAAATCGTTAATTCGACAACCCTAATTTTTTCTTTAGTCCACAAGAGGGTGCAATAAATACATAAATCCTTCAGTACCTTTAAATTATTGCATAGAACATTCCTTTCCTGGCTGTTAAAAAAAAGAGCATTTCATTTTCAACTAATGTGCATAAAATAATATTCCATATTCTCAAATGTCAAGTCAAAAGTAAAATGGGGGGGGGGGGGGGCTTCAATAGACAGTTCACATGGTGTTACACTTGCACTGATTCCTACTAATCCAGCCTCAAGCTTCATAACAACAGCAAAATACCACATAGTTTTTTATTCAGTACAGTTGTTTGTAGAGTAGCAATATTCACAGATAGCAGTGCTATTCGGCTAAACTGGGTGGTGCAGCGGCTCAGGCTCCAGTCAAAACACAACAGACTGGAACCGAACGTGAAGATCTTGAGACACACATTTCCAAGTTGAACATCTTTCCTGACAAAGCATTTAAACAACTAATTGCTTAATTTGAGAAACACTTATAAGAGAGCAAGACACAATGGTCAAAGACCTCCACCAACTGTAAGGGGCTGTTCACATCGAACGCATTTGCAACCATCCATTTGTTTTCTATGTAAATGCGTGCTATACGAACGTCTTTGTTTCCCTTTGTTTTTGTTTATTCAGCATCTCGTACTGTTTTTTAAATGATGCGTCTAAATAAAAAGAATTTAAAAGCACATTTAAACACCTGCTTTCTGTTAAACTCTATTTGTTAAACTCCTTTTTTAGCGCATGAATGTGATCAATCTGAAGTCATTGTATTCCAGTGAGGATAGAAAAATGTAATTGAAATCAGATGCATTTCTGATTTTTTATACGGTTCTCTCAGCTGCTTTGAGATATTAATTTGCTTTCTCACGACACAAGCTTTAAATATGCAACTTAGCAGGCTAACGAATGCAATAATGTGACAAGCTGGATATAAACGAATGCAAATAGATAATAGATGGTAACAATCATGACATTTAAACATTTAGGTAGGACTTGCGTGTATTTTTGTTACACTGTTCTAACAGCTTGAGGTTAGCTTTAATGTTAGCATCCTATCAGCCTTGTTGGCAAACATACTGCTGTTCTCTATTAATGCAGCCTTTAGTCAACAAATGAATTACTTTATAATATGACAATGTGTACTGTATACATACCTTTTCATGGTTGATGTTTTAAATCTGCATTTGAAGTATTCCGCTCCATGCAGAGTGTAGTCTCATGTGTCAAAACAAACACCACAAGACATCAGTGAAGTGATAGCTTTTATTTCACCTCTAGAGGCCGCTCTCATACTGTATAACGACAGCGCTCCAGCACGGGATGCAACAGGGAAAAATATCTGTGTGGATTTTTGCCGATAACAGATTTCTGGAACTATCGATTATCGGTGCTAATTAATTGGCAAAGCAAATATATATCGGTCGACCTCTAGCGTAAATACCACATTATGTTATTTTTTATCTTGCTGAAATCAGACAAATGGGTGCAATTTAAGTCACCTTTTCGCCTTGTCCTTCTCATCTTCCTCCATCAGCGAATCAAAAATACTGTCATCATCATCCCTAAAACAAGGACACAAAACACATTTATTGTATTGCTGAATGTGATGAGGTAAAGAGTAATGGGAAATTTAAATGATCTTTTTCCTGTAAAAGCAGATTACTTTATTTGTCATTTTAGCATATTGCTGCACTAACAGAGAAGCTATATGCTGCTAAAAATAGAATATGATTTCAGAAAAACAGCAGAATTCAATTACAAACAACTCTGATTGAAATCTTGTTTCTTGAAAGAGTAAAAATAAATGCAAAGAGTAGGCGAGCAAAGACCCATATATGGATAAAACAAATTATACTACTCAATCACAAGTTCTCTATTCAAACCTCATTTTCCGAAGTGCTAATATGTAATAAAAAAGATGATAAATATAGCCTAAGTAGTGTGTCCGTAGAATTATATTAGGACTTTCTGTCTGCCATACCTGTCTCTGGAGCTCATGGTAATGCTGTCTCATGGATCAATCTGGGGTAAAATAAACGTTCCACATTGGGAAGACATTGGTGAATAGGACTTGTCAACCTGAGAGCCTGTGAAATCAAGACACGGACCCACAAATGATAATCGAACAGCAAATCATCAACAGCGAGTGCTGTTTTGTTGCTCAGTGTAGTTTCATACAGTATACTGTTCTCCCTGAGAATGGGGGTTGTATGGGGTTACCTCCCATACCCCCCCTCCCTGCCGAATCTATGCCCCTGATTGAAATGCATTTAAAAATGCATACAAATGTCTGTCAAACATCAAACATTACGCTCTACATTGCACTCCAACACAATAATTACATGCACATAGACTTTTTCCCATGCAATTACTGTGAAGTGCAATGAAGTGCACAGTGCAAATGTCTGTCAAACCTCAAACATTATGCTCTTCATTGCACTTCAACACAATACTTAGATGCATACAGTCTTTTTCCACAGACTATTATGACGCGTTTCCGCCTTATTTATCAGCGTAAATCTCGCAATTTTTTTATATTATATAATTATTATTATTTTTTTTTTAATGCTGAGTGTAAATTGATAAAATCATGCTTTGTGATATATTACCCTGGAATTAGTTTTAAAAATGAATTTCCACAGCTGCGAGGGAGTTTCCATTACAGCTGCTGAGAGAGTGACAGTAATTTTGGCATCTTCTCCCATCTGACAGTCTTAATCCAACGCTCTCTGTTTTTTTTTTCCACTTCTGGAAAGTCATTCAAACGTAATAGTGTTTTTTTCTTATGGTCTTGGAGCAAATGGGTAAGTGGAAATAATATTTGATGTGATCTCCCATTCACCGCTGTCGAAGTTTACCCTGCAATCGTTTACTTCCTCTTTCCAAAACCCGAAGAGTGAAAAAGGTATACTGTGATCGTGATGATCATTCATTAACACCAGTCAAACCCTCATAACTAGGGCACTGGCTGACATTGTGCGAAAACATTCAAACGAAACCAACCTTTGATCTTATAAAGAAAAAATAAATTCCACGTCATGCATATGGAATGATAAGTAACCTTCATTATTAGGCAGTATTGCTTCTTAATAGTTGTTAAACCTTGGGCTCTCTAATATAGCTTATTTGTCACCAAACTACCTCCTTTCCTGAAATGAGCATTTCTGATACCTACCGTAAAACATACGCAGGTCCCCGGACAGCTCCTGTCAGCCACCAGGTCACAAAACAGCGCTGCGATGAATAATTTCACGGTGCAATAATGAGAAATGCAATGCTGAATTTCATGCGCGCACTTCCTCGAGCGCACTCCCGAATGTGGGTCAGTGGGCCTAGTGACACGCAAGGCGTAACGGAAGATGCTCCTGATCCGCAATGCCCGAACAACACTTTAATATCCTACTTCAATGCTCGGTCGTTTGAAAAAAAAAAGTTTACCGACGCAGTTTAAATACTTCGTCTTCTTTTACCTTCGATCGGCGGTCGTTAGAGCATGATGTTGGCTGCGCGTTGGATGAAAACATTACATTAGGCCAGGCCTACTGTACGCGAGCGGCCAAAGTCATGCGCAGTAACCGACGCCATAAGCGCACACAGGACACTTCACTTGCAAAATAGTGCGCAAACAAGAATCATTTAGTACAGGTTCTTTGCAAAATAGTGCGCTGCCTACTGGTTTGTGTGTGTGTGTTAATAATAATAATAATAATAATAATAATAATAATAATAATATTTACAAACATTATACAGCAGGAACTGTATTACAATCATTTTAAAACAAAAATTAAAAAGGAAAAGAAAACAGAATATATAAAATAATATATAATACAATAAAAAAAATATATAAAATAAGGTAAAATATATATAAAGCAAAATAAATGTATAAAAAGACATATATCATTAAAATAAATACTCATAGCGTTAAGAGATGTTTTTATTCAAAGTGTCTCTTATATAATCAGTGTACAGCTTTACTTCACTTAGTAAAAACCATATTAGTGAATGAGCATTTATGAATATAAAGTTTAGTTAGAAAGGTAATCAAATTACTAATAAAAAAAAGGTATTCTTTTGTTTAGGCGCTGCCTATTTTGTTTGGAAGCCAGTTTCCGGCACAGTTGGTTAAATGTGTTTTAACCAATTAAATATAAACATTTTGGTATCTCATAGTATTGAGAAACTTTTTTTTTTTTTTTTTTTTTTTGTACTTGGGTCAGTGACATCAAAAAAATCAGTTACATTGTTCAATAGTTCGGAAATTGTGAAATACAATAAAGAACAAAAATAACAACAACAATAATAAGAAAAAAACCCCACAAATAAATAATTAATGTTTGGGCAGTCACATGAATTTGAAAAAATTTACAATTTGTATTGTTTTCATAAGTTTCTGGTTTTGTGTTCTCATGCTTGTGAGGGTTTCAAAATACATCTTAAGATCACTGTTACAGAAGGTAATATATGAGGGGGTTTTTCTGGTGAAATTTTCTTAGAATTATGGCTTAGCATCTCACAATTATTCGAAAACTTCTCATAAGTATGTGTTAGTACAGTATGTCTCAGTATTATATGGTACTAGCTCATGAATACAAACACTTTTCTCTTATTAGACTCCATGTCAATTTTATAAGAAAGTTTCTCAATACTATGACATACCAACTCGTAATCAGGCCCAGACTAAACCTGCACAGAACTCCAGAGAAGACTCAGCAGATCTCCACAGAATTGCAATCTCTATCAAATTATACACTTCTTCCAGTTTATTTTATAAATATATATTTTATATACCTTGGTTAATTCGGAAACGGAGCTACAAATAAAAGTAAAAGTCAGCAGATAAAGTTTTATCAATATTCTAAAATATAACAGAAACTCTTATTTTTGCAAGAGGTCTGTATTGTATATTATTTGTAATTATTTATACTATGATCAATGGAAACAGGTAAATGCTTCACGCAGCCAATTTGTAGCTACTTTGTAACCATAATTTCATTCTTATATTTGGAAAGTTAAATGAAGTACAGTAAAAGGAAATGTTTTATATTGAGTTTAAACATCATGTTATTTTTGCACATTTTAATAAGGATACCAAAACACTAGTAAATAAAAACTTGACATCAAAGGAGGTGATAAACTGGTTGTAATTAATAAGCAGTACGAGTTAGAACTACATATGCTATTTCAGAAATATTTTACTCTCATCTAGACAGAAGCCTAAATTACTCGGACTTTCCAATTTATTACAACAAACAGAAAAAGTACATTTCCAGGATAAATAATAAAAACTGAATTAAACATTTATAATGAGTGAGGGGACAACTATCTTGAATTCAAGAATTTTCACTATATATATATATATATATATATATATATACATCAATTAATACATTTATTTATTTATATTTTTTTCTCTCTTGTTATGCTTCAGTTTGCCAAATATGTTGTATACAGGATTCTTGTTAAAGTCAACCCGACTTTTATTTTGGAACGGTATGTCGACTTTTGTTGATGTCATATCTGCGACGAGGCAGCGGATTGTCACCTTCTGATATCACATGTGACGATTACTAAGAATGTTCTATTTTACCACGGTTGAATCTGGTTGTATTATTGAATGACGATGCTGATACCGTTTAGAAGTGTGTTGCTTTCTGCAGTAAGAAAACATAATTGTCGACTGTTTTCGGACTTCAGCAGCACTTCCACTGCAAGGAAAGTAAGTTTCATAACTTGACAGCTCAATGCAATTGTCTCAATGTGTTTACAGGTGACTAACAGATTATTTTGGGGTTTATTCAGGGCTTGGTTCTGGGCGTCTATGAGAAACAGTCAAACAATGATGGAAAGTATTTCACAGAGGCTGCAGCGGAGTTTGACAAGTCACTCTCAGGAAAACTGTCACAAATGCTCTCTTTGTAAGTCATTGACTTTTTTCATCCTTATATTGAATGACTCGTCCATCCAGTCTTTTGAGCTAACCATTCCTTCACATGTCCATTTCTTTTCTCCTGTCTGCTCTGTAGATCTGGACCTCCTCTGAAGAAAGGCAAGAGCAGGATCTTCTATGGTTTACATCAGGTGTGTGGTGACTTCTGCGTGATCTTGGCTGCACTTCAGATGATCCTGATGACAGGATACATATATCTGCCATTTGTTAAAGGAATAATTCACAGAAAAATGAAAATTCTCTCATCATTTACTCACCCTCATGCCTATGACTTTTTCTTCGGCTGAACACAAAATAAGATTTTTAGAAGCTCTGTAGGTCTTCACAATGCAAGTGAATGGTGGCCAGAACTTTGAAGCTCCACAAAGCACATAATGGCAGCATAAATGTAATCCATACAACTCCAGTGGCATTTTGATAGGTCTGGGTGAGAAACAGATCAATACAGATCAATATTTAAACTCCTAAAATCTTGGAACTTATAAATCTCCACAATCGACCAGCCCTCCTACGCACATTCATGAGAGAACCGCGATCATCTTCTGGTTTTTGAGATTTACATTCTTTGTGCATATCGCAACCTCTGGGCAGGGAGGAGAAAGAAAAACGAAAGGAATAAATGAAAGGAAAAAAAATCATATTTGCTCAATATCCTAGTAGGTGGAGTAATACACGAAGAATGCAAATTGCCAATTGGAGTCACATGGATGCATTTTTGCTGCCTTTGTGTGCTTTTTGAAGCTTCAAAGTTTTGGACACTTCACTTATATTGTATGGACCTACAGAACTGAGATATCCTTCTAAAAGCTTTGTTTGTGTTCAGCAGAAGAAAGAAAGTCATACACATCTGGGATGGCATGAGGGTGAGTAAATGATGAGAGAATTAACATTTTTGGGTGAAATATTCCTTTAAAAACAAAACTATCTTTTTCTTTTAAAGGATTTTCCTAGTGTAGTTGTGGTGGGTCTTGGTAAGAGCGATGCAGGTGTGTGTGGGAACGAGAACTGGGATAACTGTAAGGAAAACATCCGTGGAGCTGTTTCAAGTACGTGCTGTTGTGTATGTTTTCTTTTTTCGGCACTGTTAATGTCTTATACAGGGTTGTAATTACAATACAGTATATTACAATATTTTCGGGGCATGAAAAAGTCATGCAAATCTATTAAAGGTGCACTCAGTAGTTTTTTCCACATTAAAAAAGTTATGCTTAGTAGACAAAAACAACAGGAAAGGTAATGAAAAAAGTCCTGCAGTGTGGGAACCCTAAATATGATAAAATGTGCTATCTTCGCAATATGTGTATTGTAGGAGTGAAGGGGATTTTTTGATGCAGTTATGTACATTTTCCAGTTGTGTGTGTTTTGTCAGTGGGTTGCAGGCAGCTTCAGGATCTTGAGGTCGCTCATGTTGAGGTGGACCCGTGCGGTGATGAGCAGTCAGCAGCAGAGGGTGCTGTGCTGGGTCTTTTTGAGTATGATGAGCTCAAGACTAAGAAGAAGTTCCGTGTCACAATGACCCAACCTCATGGGAGGTACATAGTATAGATTTTAAAATATTCATTCTTGACATTTTCAAGAATCTTCATCGAGGAGTGTTTGACATAGTGTGTCTTGTTACTTTCCAGTGTGGACACAGCAGCATGGCAGAAAGGTATTCTGTATGGGGAGGGGCAGAACCTGGCTCGACAACTGATGGAAGCTCCAGCCAATCACATCACTCCCACAGTGTTCGCAGACACTATAGAGCAGAAGCTGTCACCTTTTGCAGACAGAGTGACTGTCCACAAGAGGTACAACTTAACGATCATCAAGACTTTTTATCCTGTGTGTCAGCAAGACAATGCCCCTGTTTACAAGCAGTATTAACATCCTTCTCAGGTGATCCAATAACAAGTGGACAGTGCTAAATATAGGTGAAAGCAGTGTGCAAAATTATTTATGATAGGTTCACACAAACCACATTCTGATGTAGCCTGTTACGGCTGACTACTTGTGATTGGATCATCTAGACATATGCTAAAGGAATAGTTCTCCCAACAATGAAGATTCTTTCATTGTTCACTCACCCCCATGCCACCCAGATGTGACTTTTTTTCATCGGCAGAACACAAATGAAGATTTTTAAAAGAATTTTTCAGTTCTGTAGTTCCATTCAATTCAAGTGAATGTGACTAGAAATTTGAAGCTCAAAAAAGCACATAAAGGTAGCATAAAAGTAATCTATATGACTCCAGTGGTTAAATCCATACCTTCAGAAGCGATGTGATAGTCATTGGTGATAAATAGATTATTATTTATGTACTATAAATCTCCACCTTTGACCAACGCCAACCAGTAGGTGGCGATATGCATGAAGAATGCGAATTGCCAAAAAAACAAAATAAGAATGTGGAAGTGAAAGTGTAGATTTACAGTAAAAATGATTTAAATATTGATCTGTTTCTTACCCACACCTATCATATTACTTAAGAAGATATTGATTTAACCACTGCAGTGGTATGGATTACTTCCATGCTGCCTTTATATGCTTTTTAGTGCTTCAAAGTTCACTTGCATTGTATGGCCCTACAGAGCTAAAATATTCTTCTAAAAATCTGCGTGCTCTGCAGAACAAAGTCATACACATCTGTGAGGGTGAGTAAATAATGAGAGAATATTTTTTTTTTGGCGTGAACTATGCCTTTAATAACATGTGTGAACAGAGTTGAGTGGCACTCAACACATCACCTCTCTCTGTATCTTTCTCCCTCTCTCTTTAAGGCCTCAGTCTTGGATTGAGAGTGAGAAAATGGGGGCTTTTCTCAGTGTATCTAAAGGCTCAGAGGAGCCCCCCATCTTTTTGGAGCTCCATTACAAAGGCAGTTCCGACTCTACACAACCTCCTCTTGTGCTGGTGGGGAAAGGAATCACCTTCGACAGGTAACAGGATCTGAGCAGAGCCTGAAAACAAGAGCTTCTTTATAAACAGCCAAATCGCAATGTAAATTTGAATCAAATAATGTGTGTGTGTGTGTGTGTGTGTGTGTGTGTGTGTGTGTCCCCGTCACCTTCTAGTGGTGGTATCTCTCTGAAGCCGTCCTCAGGCATGGATGCAATGAGAGCGGATATGGGCGGAGCTGCCACAGTGTGTTCCGCTGTCGTCACGGCAGCCGCTCTGAAACTCCCAATCAATATCATCGGTCTGTCTACTACAAAAGACACTTTTCTAGCACTCTAGTAAGCCTAATTGTGTCGTGTTCTTGCTAACGCATGTTATTTTTTCCAGGTTTGGCCCCGCTCTGTGAAAACATGCCTAGTGGAAAGGCAAACAAACCAGGCGATGTTGTCCATGCCAAAAATGGTAAAACCATTCAGGTATTGTGCACCTGAAGACCCAAATGAGCACAGAATGCAAACCCAAAAATGTGGGGAAAAAACATAGAAATTTCTTTAAAGCTAAATGATTGGGCGCATATTCAATGGCAGTCCGTGTGCATGTCCAAAATAAGGGCCATATCCTAGAAATGTATGGAGATTTCAAGTTCATATCAGGTAGCAGCACCACAGTTCGCTTTCCAAACATACTCTATGTTCCAAACATAAATGACCAATATTAAATAAGTATCATCAGGGCTCTACGCTTACATTTTTTAGTAGAACTTGTGCTCCCAATTATAAAAATGTAGGAGCACAGTTTTAGTCCAGTTTTTTAAATATGGTAACGTTAATGTGCCTCAATATATCGTCCACAAAAAGGCATGAGAAAACTGAGCTCATCAATTAGAACAAAATTCAGGAACATCGTGCGAGTTATGAAAAAGGAGTTTAAATTCATTAACGTAATATTTTCAGTTAATTTGACAGGCTGTCTTCAAAAAAAAAACAACAACAGTAGCTTTTGTTATCCTGATTCACCTTGTGAATATTAATATACAAAAGCACAATGTTCAGTCTTTGAGGTGTGTTCCTCTTAAATGTATTTAAGTACTGTAAATTAGCATCTGCACTGCTGAACACAATTAATGTTCCTGTCACACAATGTACAACAATCAGATGCCTCATATTTCAGTTGGCCAGGCTTTGTAGACGTTTAACTACTAAAAGTAAAATGTGATGCTTTTCATTTCATTCAAGCTGACTAAAACATCTCACATTTTTTCACACTTGACCGGTGGACTGAAGGGATGAAAAGCAGTCGATCGCAGTGTGAAACATAACTATTGCGCAGTGTAGATGCTTTTGGGAGTTGTCATTTTTAGTCCGATTGTACTATACAACACTTCATGAGCTTCAATCTAGGATCAGGAATATTTATGGACCTCATGATTCTATTAGATTCCGATTTTGGGAGTCACAATCCAATTTAAAATGATACCTGATACATATACATTTTTTTTAATCTTATTGTTTATTCTGCTGTGCAAAGGCAAAACACAGTAACTTCACATTTTGAGCAGTAGCAGGGGCGGAGCCAGGAGTTTGGCCAGGCAGGGGGAATCAATCAGTCTGTGGTGGCACAGAAATGTTCAAGCAGCATTAAATGTTTTCATTTAATGGTATTACATTTTTATTTGATAGATTTAAGAGTAAATCTATCCGATGCCTTTTGATTTTTTTTATTTGAACTGTAAATACAGGTTGTGCTTCAGGTTGAGTTCATGAGATGTCTGCAGATTGTCCCTAATAAGGGCTCTGTAAGTCGCTTTGGATAAAAGCGTCTGCCAAATGCATAAATGTAATGTAAATGTAATTTATCTAACTAGCCGTCATGTGTGAACGCTCTTCCCAACGAGCAAGAGACCGGCAATGTGCAACAGCAAATGAAAGAGCGCAAGAGGAGTGAAAAACACTGGGAAACATAAGACAAAAAATAATTAGAAAACAGAAACATCACCCACTGTAGACACATGATCATCCTGGCATTTTAGTCGATTATATAAAATGAAACAAAGCTGTGATAAATAGCCTAAGACAGAAACAAACTGTTCTGCATTAGATGATTTTTATAAAATTATTTTTAACAATAGCGATCGCTGATGAGTGTTTCTGCGTAGGTGGCTGAAATCTGCATAATAGAAATAGGTTTTGTTCTGCCACATTGGTTTTATGATTGTTTTTCTCTGATAGGTCGACAACACTGATGCAGAGGGCAGACTGATTCTGGCTGATGCTCTGTGTTATGCTCATGGTTTCAATCCCAGAGCAATAATCAATGCTGCTACACTTACAGGTACACACGCATGGATACATACACACACTACCTGCATTTATCAATTACATTGTGACTAAAGGTCGACCGATAGTGGATTTTGCTCCTAACGATATCTAATGTGGTGGTAAAGTCAATTAACCAATTAATCGGCCAATAGTTTCTTAAATTGATTTATAGAATGTTAAAAACATTTCTTATTACTATGACGGGCACAGACATAGAGGCTACAAGAATCCAAAATGAATAAAGCACAAGATGCAGTTTAGTGGTAAACCAAACTCCCAATAATAACCAGAAAAGAAAGAAAAAGAAATGGTGCATAATGTGGGACTTTTAACTATAAACAAGCCCGAAGCACACAAGGGAAGTGACGGAGACTTCTTGTCTCGAAGTTATGTTACAATGATCTAAGTATTTACCAAAATACCTTTTTTTTTTAAATTTTTTTTTAATATTATATAGCCTATATATCTCTCACCAGATGAGGTTTAATGAGGAATAATGTTTATAATAATTTACAAGATATGAAGTTGGAGACACCGTGTACACCGATCAGCCACAACATTAAAACCAACTGCCTAATATTGTGTAGGTCCCCCTCGTGCCGCCAAAACAGCACCAGATTTCAGAATGGCCTGTTTGGCCATTCTCTGTTGACCTCTTTCATCAGCAAGGCATTTCCATCCACCATGAGCACGGAGGAATCATTATTTTTTAAAAACTATCTGCAAATCTCAGCGTTGAGTTTTGCAGATTACCGATAGTTCCAAAAAGCAACAATTGGCATGATTAATCGGTAAAGCAAATATATCGGTCTACCACTAATTGTTCCTATGCTATCAAGTACTCATACACTTATAGTAATGGTCTCTCTCTGGCAGGTGCTATGGATGTGGCCTTAGGTTCTGCTGCTACAGGAGTTTTCACTAATTCTGATTGGCTGTGGGAACGGCTGCATAAGGTAATGACTAAATATTGTTACACTTATCTCAAAATTACTTGAAACCTGTTCTCTGTATTTGGAAGGTTTTGAGAGAGCTAATGTGTATGTTCCCAGGCAAGCATTGTAACTGGTGACAGGGTGTGGAGGATGCCACTGTTTCAGCACTACACCAAACAAATAACAGACTGTGCACTGGCAGACCTGAACAACGTCGGAAAATACAGCCGGTACGTATGCGTATTTACAGATGCACACCTTTGTCTTGAGTACAAATTAAAGGGATATTTCACCCAAAAATAAAAATCTCATATCATAATTTACTCACCCTCATGCCATTCCAGATTTGTGTGACTTCTTTCTGCAGAACACAAATGAAGACTTTTAGAACAGTATTTCAGCTCTGTTGGTCCATACAATGCAATGGTAACCAGAAATCAGAAGGCCCCACAATGACATAAAGGCAGCTTAAATGTAATCCATACAACTCCAGTGGTTAATTCCATGACTTCAGAAGCAATATGATAGGTGTGGTAAGAAACAGATCAATATTTGTCCATTTTTATAATCGAGCTCCACCATTGACCAGCCCCAACCAGTAGGTGGGTGAATGTGAATGTGAAAGTTAAAGTAGAGATTTTCAGGAAAAAGGGACTTCAATATTGGTCTGTTTCTCACCCACACTGATCATAGAACTTCTGAAGACATGGATTTAAAGGGATAGTAACCCAAAAATGCAAATTCTCATTATTTACTCACACTCATGCCATACCAGATGTGTATGACTGACTTTCTTCTGCGGAACACAAATTACGATTTTTAGAAGAATATTACAGCTCTGTAGGTCCATACAATGCAAGTGAATGGGTGCCAACATTTTGACGCTCCAAAACGCGTATAAAATGCCTCATAAATTAATCCATACTCCAGTGTTTTAATCCATATATTCAGGAGGGATATTATAGATGTGGGTGAGCAACAGATCAATATTGAAGTCCTTTTTTGCAATAAATGTTTCTCCCTGCCCAGTAGGGGGTGATATGTATGAAGAATGTGAATCACCCACCAAAAATACAAGAATAAGGTGTCATATGTTGTTCCTGGCATGCTACTCAGCCTAACAGGCTCCATATGGTTAGGGTGGGGGCGGGGTCAGGGCCTCTGCTGGCAACCAAGGACAAACTAAGGCACCTTTGTACAATGGGTGTTAAAGTGGAAATTGACTGGGCAGGGAGAATTAATAAAAAAATATACTTGAATATTGATCTGTTTCTCACCCACACCTGTCTTATCGCTTCAGAATATATGGATTTAACCATTAGAGTTGTATGGATTACTTTTACGCTGCCTTTATAAGTGAGGTTTAAAGTGCTGATCACCATTCACTTGCATTGTATGGACCTACAGAGCTGAGATATTCTTCTAAAAATCTTCATATGTGTTCTGCAGAAGAAAGAAAGTCATACACATCTGGGATGGCATGAGGGTGTGTAATGATGAGACTATTTAAATTTTTGGGTGACCAATTCTTTTTAACCACTGGAGTCTTATGGATTACTTTATACTGCCTTTATGATTTTTTTAAAGGTTTTATCATTCACACGTTCACTTAAAGACCCAGTGAAATATAAAAATGTAGCTTTTATTCTATTTATGTTTGCTTTGAGGTCCTCTATATGGTAGTGTACTCCTAAAGTCAGAAACATATAACATGAGCGCTTAGCCACTGCATTGCAAACACATCGTTCTCTTACCTCAAGGGTCAGAGTTACGTTCAAATGTCTTTGCTTCTACACCGGATGTGTTATTATTCAGGCAGCTAGCCATAAGCATGTTGAGTTTTAACTAACTTGCTCAGAAAAATTATTCCTTCTCCCCCTGACTTGAATGTTAGATTAGCAAATTATGGTTTTGCCATGCTGAGATGTAAATTAAATGCTATTTGATTTTTCAAAATGGAAAAGCTCTTAATAAATATCACCACAAATTCCTGTTTCAATAGGAAATATGTCAACACAGGAACAAAAAATTCTTTTTTATTATTATTCTTTATCCCCTATTAACATCTTTCCATTGATGTCTGTTATATGTAATCACTGTTGTGATTGTGCTTGTTTATGGTTGCCATGACACTGAACTGGTCTGTGACCTCACAGCTCAGGGGGTGCTTGCACTGCTGCTGCGTTCCTAAGAGAGTTTGTGACATCTGATCATTGGGCTCATCTCGACATCGCCGGGGTTATGACCAATAAGGACGAAGTGCCGTACCTGCGGAAAGGAATGTCTGGAAGACCTACGCGTACTTTGGTGGAGTTTGCTGCTGACCTGGCCTCTGAATCCTAATGTGACCTCTTTGTTACTTTTGAGCTGGTTGCCTCAGGACCACAAAAAAAAGAACAGACATGTATCCATGAGGATCAGAATAACAGCCTCCAGTTATAAATATATTTGATGCTGTTTGAAATTCGCTGACACTTGCAATCAGCGATCAGCACAGTGAAACAATGGGAAAAGTCATTTTTAAAGTGGTATTTCATACAAAAAGTAGAATTCTGTTATCATTTACTCACACTCATGTTGTTCCAGACCGGTATGACTTTCTTACTTTCAATGTTAGAGGTTGACATGCTTTAATTGGAGCTGTTGTGTCAGTGAACACTAGTTACATCGTAAATATGAAGAAAACTAAAAAACTTTTTGGTTTACTGCTCTTTAAAATGGTGTTGTTTTAAAGAAGTTGCTCATTGTTTAAGAAACCTTTAAACTTCTGCATATTTGTGTAATGACATAACCTTATACCAATGATTATTACTGTATACATTATATCATGTATAAAGACACACATTATAATAGCAATAAAATCTGTGGCCGTGGATAGTGTGAAGTATGTCAGTGAAAAACAGGTGTGTTGTCATTACTGAATGTTAGATTGTATAGCTGTATTTATTACATAAAACATAAGGGTTGAATTATCTATAGAAATGAAAAATATATTAAATATAAAGTAAGCTTTTCTTTTAAAGATTGAATGGATACACTAATTGGTGCAAAAAAAAATTATAATATTCACTCCTCCTTTTACCTCAACTTGTCACACAGTATAGGTCACTTTCACAAACATGTTTGGTGGCAGAAGCACCATAGCACCCGGTGACATGGCAAAAATGGCAACATCCTCTTAACCCAAAGCAGTGAAAACATACAAACTTCCAACTTTTTAAAAAAGTTATCCGTTCAATATTTTAGCCATTATAGAAACATATATGATGTAGACATGAAAATGTATTCCGTCTAATGACTCATTTACTGATTGAGTAGTTCTGAACTCCACTAGATGGTATTGCGAAAGTGGATAAAGGGGAGAAGGGTTGTGGTTATCTCAGAAAGTTCAATGTTGTGTCAGCTGGGCCTGTGCGTGCACTCATTTACACACAAAACACAACTATTTACTGGAACAAAAGCCTCTCGCACCGTGCGTGCGTGCGTGTGTGCATGTGTGTGTGTTCCCAATTTTAACCTAGCTATACTTTGAAAACAGCTGCTGAAAAATGTCCCCAAAAATATGCAAAGTCATAAAACATTTTGGGACATCCTCAAAGGGAAAAGTGGCACAAAAAGTAAAAAGTGTTTTTTTTATTTTACTGTTTTTGTGTCTTATAAAAATGTAAAAGGTTTTCTTGTAGTTGTTTAGTTACGTTTTGTCTGTAGTCATTTTAGTACATAGCTAGTTTAAACATGAGTGTGTGTTTTAAAGACAATGTGCTGTAAGCTGATGTGGAATTTGTGCAATAAACTTAATCTGAAAAGTGGGGTTGCGAAGGAGAGGAGAACGATTGTTCTACCAGCGCAGAGGTTTAAGCACGCGCACCCTGTTTTTTAATCTGAAATCCCCCTTACATGCGCACAACCTTAGACCAAATATCCACTGCGCACACACACTCATAGTGTCCTCACCCACTTATTATTACAAACAACACAACATCTCATTAACCCCATGGTGGCATTTTGATCAGTACATGTTACATGTTAGTCAATGTTAACTGTAATAAATTGAGAATGGGTGAGAGAAGTTACTATGATAATAAAATTAGTTTAAAAGTTTAATACCGCTAAGTGAGTTGTATAGAATTTGTATAGAATATGGGGCTAGTGAACAAAAACAGACTTTATATTGATTATATTTGGAGAATTGTTCAGAGCAGGGCAGCTTCTGAGCATACGGAGGCCCTAAGCAAAATCCTACTGGGAGGCCCCACGCAACCCCCAACCTTGCTTTGTGGGGTACCCCTGGTGGACCTTAGCAGCCTCTTATACCACTTATAGCTTGAAACGACCCCAGGCCATAGTTTGGTGGTTAAAAAATGGAGGCGCTCTGTTAAACATCAAGAAGTTGAATCAGTTGAAGAGTCGCGTGGCGCCATGCGAGGAGCTGACGTGTGAATGGCGAGCTATGCACACTTTGCTAGTTTTATAACCATTTGAGTCATAAACAGGTAGGATTTGATACACCCTGATTCTTAACTGTTCTAGGAAGACAATATGTCAAGGAATTCAAAATCCTCAGGCTCTGGAGATATTAAAAGACAATTACGTGCTCAAGCTGAAGCCCCGAAATCCCGGGACTCAATTTGGCCGGTGCGGTGGAAGATATTCAAGAGGTCATTGCAGACTTGGAGGATCTTGCTGTAATACTTCGATTGATCACTTCCATGGAGACTATTTTCAATGAGTTAGTTACAAGATTGTCGGACGTTGAGAAACTGATCGATTATCTGGAGTCATCGGAGAGGGAATTAACTGCTAACCCGCTAGCGACCAAGGTGGATTTGGAATGCGTTTGGGAAAAACTGGAGGATTTGGAGAGCCATAATCAACAAAACAAAGTCTGAAGTGTTGGAATTCCTGATCATGAGGAAGGCAGAGATATGGTGAAATTCCTAGATGAGCTTTACCCAAGTATGCTCGACACAACAGGCCATAAACAGGAAATCGCGAGCGAGCGAGCTCACAGATCCCCGGCTCGGAGATCCGTGGAGAGAGAGAGGCCCCGATCAATTCTAGCCAAATTTCTGAGATCATCCGATAAAGATCTTGTGTTACATGAGGTGAGGAGTAAAGGAAAGCTTTCTTGGAAGAACCACAGTATTTTCTTGTTCACAGACTTTACGAATTCGACAAGAGAGAAATGTGATCGATTAAAGGAATGCAAGAGTCTCTTATAGTATAGATAATATATATTATCCTTCAATTGGAATGGTAAACATCCCAGATTACATTTTAATAAGTTACATAGGTCGATTGACAAAGGTGGGCTAGGCCTACCCAAGATTTTGTTTTATTATTATGCATTCGGTCTCAGACATTTGGCTCATTGGTCCACCTGAGGAAGCGACCTTAAATGTTGACTCGAGCATATGGCTGAACCCTAAATTATGTATTAATAAGTCCCCTTTCTGCTGGTCAGAGTGGATTGTAAGTGGGGTTACTACACTCGGTGACCTATATGAGAGTGGAGTGCTGAGATCTTTTAAAAATTTGGTTCAACATTTTGAGATAGACTCAGTTCTTATTTACAGTATTTACAGCTGCACCATCTGCTCTGAACTATTTTTGGGAGTTGCACACTCCCCACTAAAGCGGCTGATACTATGGGAGAGGTGATTACTGCTTTTGGAAAAGGTCATGAGGCATCAGTGTATTACTCCCTGTTAATTCAGTGTCTGGGGGACGGAGCTTTAACTTCTATCAAGAGATTATGGGGGAAAGATTTAAACTTGGCATTGGAGGAGGAAGTGTGAGCTATATTGTATAGGCTTGGTCTTAAAGACACACCCACCTGCTGGCGATGCCAGTCGAAAGATGGAGACACAATCCATGTTTTTAGGGGGTGTGTTAAGGTCCAAGAATTTTGGTTGCAGGTTCAGAGTTGCATGTGTAACGTTTTGGACACTCAAATGTTACTTTGTCTGTATTTTGGGTGATGGGGCGGTCATAAATTTGGGGGATAATCACATAAAAAATTGGGTTCTGACCAGTCTCATGATTGGCAGGCAAATTATTTTAAGGGGTTGGAAGTCGGACAGAGTGCCCTCATTTTCGGAGTGGTGTGTGAAAATGGGGAGGGTGGCAGCTTTCCAGGAGATGGCAAGTTGTAGGCTGGGGTTTCGGGACTTATTTGTTAAGAAATGGGGCAATTATTTAGCTTTTTTGGGGAACTCTCGGGGTGGGGATGGGGAGAGTGTAGTTTAGTTTAGTTTCTAAAGAAGTTGAATCAGTTAATGAGGTGATACGTGTGAGATTTGTGTGTATATTAGAGAGTGAGAGAGAGGTAACAAGACAGAAGGGCTTTGATAACAGTCCAGAAGAGCAGCCAGAGGACAAGGTCACTCTCTTACAGTCAAAATATCCTTTTTACCACTGTGCTTTTTTCCATTTCTTTCTTCTTTTTTTTTTTTTTTTTTTTTTTTGGTAAAGAGAGATTTGTGGTGAATGAGTCTTGTTTGAGTGGTGTGTTTGGGAACAGCACAATGGCTAGTGTAAATGCCCATAGTAATGAAAAATGATTTACACCTACATTAACCTGTACTCATTTAACAGATGCTTTTATCCTAAGCAGATCATTCTTTAAAAGCTACAAGTTAGATATATGTTTCTGAATTGTACTCAAAACATTATGAAGGACAAATTGAAACCTGCATCCCTGTGAGCACAGCAACTCTTTTATGTGTTGCAACTGTGAGCATGTGCACTATGTCACACTCTCAGACAAAAAGTTACCTTTTGCGATACAAAGCCGTCACTGGGGTGGAACCCTTAATTTGGGCACATTTGTACCCTCAAAGGTGCACTCAGTAATATTTTGTTTGTGTCATCTCTGACTTACAGTGACACCTAGTGGTGTGGATGAGCTATCATTCAAACACAATAGTTTTCAGTTATAGAATCAGAATGAATCAGATTGAGCTTTATTTATATGCATGCTTACACATACCAGGAATTTGTCTTGGTGACAGAAGCTTCCAGTGCATTTACATTACATTTACATTTATGCGTTTGGCAGACGCTTTTATCCAAAGCGACTTACAGAGTCCTTATTACAGGGACAATCCCCCCGGAGCAACCTGGAGTTAAGTGCCTTGCTCAAGGACACAATGGTGGTGGCTGTGGGGATCGAACCAGCGACCTTCAGCGACCACCGACAGTGCACAAACAATACAACAACAAGACAGATAATAAAAAAACAGAATTAAAAATAAAAATGCCCAAAATTACAGATGCCATTGTAGAAATTCACTATTCACAATCAGTCATTATTAATTTAATCCAAGAGTAAAAGTGTCCAATAACAAGCAGCTACTGAGATTAAGTGAATAGTATTCAGCTGGTCATGTGATTCTAAAATGGCAGCCCCCACGAGGGCGCCCCTGTCCCATGTAGAATAAATCAGCTTTTATAAGGTTACTGATATGACTAGAGTCCTCATCTCATGTGAGTGGTCATAATTTTATACATATGTTTCAAAACTACACTCACCTAAAGGATTATTAGGAACACCTGTTCAAATTCTCATTAATGCAATTATCTAATCAACCAATCACATGGCAGTTGCTTCAATGCATTTAGGGGTGTGGTCCTGGTCAAGACAATCTCCTGAACTCCAAACTGAATGTCAGAATGGGAAAGAAAGGTGATTTAAGCAATTTTGAGCGTGGCATGGTTGTTGGTGCCAGACGGGCCGGTCTGAGTATTTCACAATCTGCTCAGTTACTGGGATTTTCACGCACAACCATTTCTAGGGTTTACAAAGAATGGTGTGAAAAGGGAAAAACATCCAGTATGCGGCAGTCCTGTGGGCGAAAATGCCTTGTTGATGCTAGAGGTCAGAGGAGAATGGGCCGACTGATTCAAGCTGATAGAAGAGCAACTTTGACTGAAATAACCACTCGTTACAACCGTGGTATGCAGCAAAGCATTTGTGAAGCCACAACACGCACAACCTTGAAGCGGATGGGCTACAACAGCAGAAGACCTCACCGGGTACCACTCATTTCCACTACAAATAGGAAAAAGAGGCTACAATTTGCAAGAGCTCACCAAAATTGGACAGTTGAAGACTGGAAAAATGTTGCCTGGTCTGATGAGTCTCGATTTCTGTTGAGACATTCAGATGGTAGAGTCAGAATTTGGCGTAAACAGAATGAGAACATGGATCCATCATGCCTTGTTACCACTGTGCAGGCTGGTGGTGGTGGTGTAATGGTGTGGGGGATGTTTTCTTGGCACACTTTAGGCCCCTTAGTGCCAATTGGGCATCGTTTAAATGCCACGGGCTACCTGAGCATTGTTTCTGACCATGTCCATCCCTTTATGGCCACCATGTACCCATCCTCTGATGGCTACTTCCAGCAGGATAATGCACCATGTCACAAAGCTCGAATCATTTCAAATTGGTTTCTTGAACATGACAATGAGTTCACTGTACTAAAATGGCTCCCACAGTCACCAGATCTCAACCCAATAGAGCATCTTTGGGATGTGGTGGAACGGGAGCTTCGTGCCCTGGATGTGCATCCCACAAATCTCCATCAACTGCAAGTTGCTATCCTATCAATATGGGCCAACATTTCTAAAGAATGCTTTCAGCACCTTGTTGAATCAATGCCACGTAGAATTAAGGCAGTTCTGACGGCGAAAGGGGGTCAAACACAGTATTAGTATGGTGTTCCTAATAATCCTTTAGGTGAGTGTATGTTTACAATTAATTTCTTCAGGAGTAAAACTTTTTTAATGGGGAAAAATACTGAGTGCACCTTTAAGGAGACAAAAAGGTATTGTTTCTTTTTTTGTTTCTCTAACTTGTCATTTTTCCTAGAGAAATAAAACTATTTAAACCTATTTAAAAGGTACACAATAGGTCCTAGGGTACAGTTATGACCCCAAAATGAATTATACATTTTAATCATAACCAATTTTAACCACCCACTGACGACCCTTGTACTTTAAACAGTACCTTTTTTTCTGAGAGTACATGGCTCAGAAAAATCATAAACAATATCTTTTTAATTGCTCAGTTGGTTTTCCTAGACAGCAATGAGACTGGAGGAAAGCAAACAATGGAGACTATTGCACAAGTTTTCTGCTTTCTCCCCACAAAATAAAAATAGCCTCATTATTTCAATAATGTCATAGACTGTGCTCAGATTTGGCAAGATCTGCAATAAAAAGTCAAAGATTTCAATATGAACATTTCTCATAAAAAATTCTTCCATGACCAAATTATTAGAGCTATACTACCAACACCAATTTTCTCCTAAAGAATTTTAGGAGACAAATCTAAGACAAAGTTAAAAGTTAAATAAAATGTAACTGAAAACTCCATTAATTCACCATACAAAAGACCAACCTCTTAGCCATCATTTATTTTCTCTGTGTTTGTGTTTTGGGTTGAGTGGGTGGTGTATATGTGTTTAGGGACTGCAAATGACCTGTTGTGTGTGTGTGTGTGTGTGTGTGTGTATGGGCTGAATGTTAACGGTTTTTAATGTTGACTTAATTTTCAACCTGTTTTTGTATTTCTTCTGCTGAATTTCCCATCAAGATCACTGGACATTGTTGTTGCTCAGAGGTCACTCATTCATAACTCAAGAGTTCTCAGTTAAACAAGAGGGTAATTTTCTAATGAGAAAAGTCTGAAAAGCAGGAGACTTAAAGGGATAGTTCACACCAAAATGAAAATGATATCATTATTTACTCACCCACATGATATCCCAGGTGTGTAGGACTTTCTTCAGAAGAAAAATAGAAAAATCTCTCAACTCAGTAGGTCCTTAAAATGAAAGTGGATGAAGATTTCTCTTTTGAAGCTCCAAAAATCACAGACAGTCTGCATAAATGTCATCAATATGAGTCCAGCTGTTAAATGAATGTCTTCTAAAGCAACACGATCGCTTTTGGTGCAAAAAAGATATTTAAGAAATATTTTATTAGTTTTTGAACTCTTAATCATGCTTCCGTTCAGGAGCGGTACGCATGTGATGTAATCACATTGGAATTTGAAACACTAACTTGCTTGGTTTTGGTTTAGATCTGTATTTATCTGTTTCTTGACTCACAATAGTGTGTTTGTGTGCTTATGCTGGATGTCTCAACTGAGTGGAGAACGTGAGATTACGTCGGTATCATGGCAACACGAATTCGTTACACGAGAGACCGCTTGGACTCCACCCTCTCGTGAAGCTTACCCTCATGTTGGATTACAGTTAAAAAGTACTTTGAAATGTATCTTTTTTTGCACCAAAAGTGATCGTATTACTTTAGAAGACATTCATTTAACCGCTGGAGTCGTATCAATTACGTTTATGCAGACTGTCTGTTATTTTTGGAGCTTTAAAAGTCTGATCACCATCCACTTGCATTTTAAGGACCTACTGAGCTGAGATGTTTTTCTGTTTTTCTTCAAATGTGTTCTGCTAAAGAAAGAAAGTCGTACACACCTGGGAGTGTATGAGTAAATAATGAGAGAATTGTCATTTTTGGGTGAACTATCCCTTTAAGGAATAGTCTACATTTGCTCTCTATTTAATATATTTGTGATCTAGAAGAAACAAATGACATATTAAAGAGAACTTCTTTGTGATATGAAACATGCTTTCCTATAGGCAGTGAAGGAGGAATCTCTCTGATCAGTCATGTTCATATTGCTTTTACTGTGTCACTGTAGTACAGAGTGAATGTGCAACCAGAGATGTCAGAGGAATGTAATGTCGTCTACTCCTCCTGCTTTTGGCTATTTGTAATATATCTGCAGACCTTTTTCATGCATGTCAAGCATTGAGGAAGTGTTTTCGATCGCTCTTGCTTTCTCCCTGCATTGTCTCTCTATTGAGAAACAAGAAGGAGTGTTGAATGCAGCGATTGTATGAAGGGCATTTTCTGTGTATGAGAATGGAGAGAAGCACAGAGACTTGGGTTTCACACATGGAGGTTGGCTCAATCGTTCTATGTTCAGCTGAGGAAAGACTCAATCATTTCTGTAACCATTCCAAACAGCGACTGACAGTGGTACACATTAATAAAAAACATATGAATAGTTCATCAAACAATTTAAATTCTGCCATTATTTACTCACCCTCATGCCATCCCAGATGTGTATGATTTTCTTTTTTCTGCTGAAGATTTTTAGAAGAACATTTTAACTCTGTTGGTCCTCACAATGCAAGTAAATGGGTGCTAAAATTTTGACGCTCCAAAGAGCACATAAAGGAAACCTAGAAGTAATCCACAAGACTCCAGTGGTTAAATCCATGTCTTCAGAAGCGATATAATAGGTGTGGGTGAGAAACAGAACAATATTTAAGTCCTTTTTTCTCTAAATCTCCACTTTAACATTTTTTATCACTTTCAGATTTCAAAGTGAAACTAAACAGGCACCACATGTGACTTTCAGATGTAAAAGTGAAAGTGGAGATTTAGAGTAATAATACAGACCTATTATATCGCTTCTCTGAAGATATTCATTTAACCACTTGAGGTGTGTGGATTACTTCTATGTTTTCTTTATGTGATTTTTGGAGCTACAAATGTCTGATCACCATTCACTTGTATTGTATGGAGAAAATCTTAGTTTGTGTTCTGGTGAAAAAATTAATTTATACACATCTGGGATGGCATGAAAGTGAATAAATGATGAGAGAATTTTCAGTTTTAGGTGAACCCATGTTTGAAATGTAATCTATTTATAACATGAATAGAGCCTACTTATGACATAACAATGTAGGTGATCACACTGTTGGTTATGCATGACAGTATTTTTAATTTTACATTTAATTGTATGTGGATAAACACTGTTGTTTTTCTATCATGGCAGGGACTTTCCCCTAACTTTTATTGTTTTTTGAGCTAATGAGCTAATAATAATTGTTATCCCGAACCCTAAACCTAACCCTCACACAAACCACATTATTTGACATTATTTGCTTCCCTCATGGGGACCGTTGGCTGTACCCCACAATGTACTCTAGCTGATTTCAGGTTTTACTATCCATGTGGGAACATTTGTCACGACAATGTAGACAAAACTTGACCCCTACACACGCACACACACACACACACACACACACACACACACACACACACACACACACTAGCTAGAGGTCAGTGAACTAGGTGAAATGTTTATTTGGCAGATAGAGTGATTAATATTTTTCTTTTTCATTTGTATTCAATTCAGACACTCCCAGAGGTCTGTACAAAATATGATTGTCTTTGTGATTTGTATTTTTTTTTTTTGTCACTTTGAGGCCTTTGCGCATTATTGCAAAAATCAGAGAAATGGAAAGGGATGATGAGCTGATTTTTGTAAGGTGTGTATGTATGCAAGTGTGTGTGTGTGTGTGTGTGTGTGTGTGTGTGTGTGTGTGTGGAATGTTGCCCTGGCCAGTCTCCAGGTTGAGGGAGGATAGCGTTTCCAATCCGAGAGGCTGTGAGCATTCAGGTTTGGTGAGTTTCTGAGACACATACACACACACACACACTCAGAAAGGAACAGGTTGCTCGGACCAGCCAGGTGAGAAAGAGACTAAACATTTCCCAGTACTAACTGCACTATAACGACTGACACATACACGCTCTATTCTTATCAGCATCAAATTGTCTTAAAAATCATATGGCTGTTTCAATGAATCCCTAATTGGAAGGTTTTTGGTGGTTTATTTATTTATTTATTTGGAAGCTTGTTTTTGGACCTCTTCTAGATTTCAGACCATACACTCTCACGTGGGGCCAGTATTCCTACACAGATTCATTTTTTTCCTCCTCAGAGCAGAGGAATGTGAAGATTATGTCAGTAAGACGCAGGTATTGAGACTAGCGCTAATTACTCTCTCTCTCTCTCTCTCTCTCTCACTCTTTCTCGCTCCACCCGGTCTTGCTCATTCTCCCCCCCCTCCTTCTTGCCATTGAAGGAGAGAAGCAGGAGGAGAACAAACAAGCAGGGACAGGGAAGTGAAACAGTTTGGAGACAGAAACCAAAAGAGAAAAAGTTCTCCCAAAACTTAAAGTCCCCTCCGCCCAATCACTTTGGACTGTCAAGACCTGAGAGAACTGACACGATCAGGGGTGAAATCTTAAGAAACAGGGATGAATGTGACTGATGTACTACTGTATCTTTGATTGGTTTGAGATTCTGGTTGACAGCTACTTAACACTGCAGGTAAGAGCGTATATTCTTAAACATCTGTGTGTCGGATTATCTCCTTCTATGTCTAATGATTTGTCTGTCGTACTTCATCTTGTTCTCTCTCTCTTTCTGTCATCTTCTCACAGATGGTCCAGCGATCACGATTTCCCCTCTGACCTGATTTATTTTCATAGAGTTCAGTTGACATTGCTTACTTCATCCCACTCTCTCTCTCTCTTTTTCTTTCTTTCCAATGTGACTGTTTTAAGGTTAGAATGTCATTGTGTTGCAAAAACTGTGTTGAAAGTTGCTCTGCGGGTCTTTTGTGTTTGTGTGTGTGTGTGTGTGTGTGTGAGTATGTGTACGTGTGTTGTGTAACTGCGCACAGGGGGTGTGCTATAATTTAGTGTGTGTGAGAGAATCAGGTTTCTGACAGAGAGGTGGCTCAATCTAACAAAAAATTAGAGTGAGATAATGAAAAAAGAAGAGTTTAAATGGGAAAAAGTGAAACATTTCATTTAAAATTTAAAGGGAAAATACAATGGTCTGACAGTCTTGTCTTTTTCAGACAAAATTACAAGACGTGTTATAAATATTCTTTATAAATGAGTTATAAACAAGTTATAACTAACTAAAAATAGGTCCTCTTGAGGGTACCACTTCAGGTACAGTTTAGGAATATTTAGGGTGCATGAATGGACGAGACACACACAACTAATGCCGTGTAATCTTATTTTCTGTCAATAAAGGATGGATTTCATCCATTGACACTAATTCAATTGTTAAGTGCTTAAACTTCAATCCTAGTGTGCATGTGTATTTGGCTATACTTTGAGAACACTGTTCGCAGAAGTGAGCTAAATCTAACTAAACCTCCCAATAGAGAAGTCTGAGGACATCCCCAAAAGTTGAAATGATTCCTAAGTAAAATATATAGAGTAAATAAAACGCACACCATTTCCTTTAAGAGTTAGCCGTTATAATTAGCTATACACAAAACGTTTAATCAAAAGACGTCCATGGCATTTCTTTATTTAAATAGATATGTAAATGTGTGCATGAGAAAGAGAGTGCCTAATATGAATGGGTTATTACATGTCGGGGGCAGAGGTCAGTGGTCTTGAGAGCCAACACGCTGTGGATTTGCAATATGGGGAATGTAGTTTAAAAGAAATGTTAAACGGCGTTAGAAAGAATTAATACTGAGGTGAAGGACAAAGCAAAACGTGATATGTGTACTGCATGTGTTGAGGGTCATTTGACTCAAGGCATCTCTGTTATTACTCCAAATAGTGCACCTGTTAAATGAGTAAGTATGTTTATTTGGTGACAGCCATCTGGGGGCCCAGTAGTGTGTGCACTTAAGCGTGTGTATCTGAAATCTGATTGGCTGCGGCTCTGAGCTGAACCAGTTCTCTGTCTTCATTCAGATGATTATCTGATTCTAAGAACGCAGAACATTCAGGTGTGTGGGCATGTGTGATTTTGAACGTGCTACAAAACAACTTTCATTGGTTTTGATCTCCACAAACTCAAACTGAATAGAAGTTTAAGGTTTAGAGACATTTCTCAGTTCTTTCTTCTTTATTGACTATAGTTTTATTTCCTCTTTGTGAGAAACACTCACACACGTTTACTTAGCTGTCTAAATGAGGACATACTTTTATTAGACTTCTACTGTATTCAAATAAAGCTTATTAAATCTACTATAGACTAACAGTAACATGTCCCAGTTTTACATCTTGTGACTATACTTTTGCGCTTATGGACTGGCCCCATTCACATTTATTGTAAGTGCCCGACCATGATTTTTGCTTTTTTAATGAAAACGAGTGACGAGATCGTAATCAACAATATGCCACAAATGCTGTTGATTGAACTTAACTTGTTTTGAACCCAGATCATTCGTTTAACCCTTAAATAAGTCCTTTTTTATCCCCCTTTTCTCCCCAATTTGAAATGTTTGTAAGTCCTCGTGGTGGCGCGGTTACTCACCTCAATCCGGGTGGCTTAGGACAAGTCTCAGTTGCCTCCGCTTCTGCGACAGTCAATCTGCGCATCTAATTACGTGGATTGTTCTTCATGACACCGTGGAGACTCACAGCATGTGGAGGCTCACGCTACTTTCCACGATCCGCGCACAATTTACCACGCACCCCATTGAGAGCAAAAACCACTAAACGTGACCGCGAGGATGTTACCCCATGTGACTCTACACTCCCTAGCAACCGGTCCAAATTAGTTCCTTTGGAGACCTGGCTGGAGCCACTCAGCACAACCTGGATTCGAACTTGCAACTCTAGGGGTGGTAGCCAGTGTCTGAGCTACACAGGCCCCTGGTTTCTGCATTTCTTGAGTTAAAATAATAATAATTTGGTTCATTTATTAATTGAATACCAATTGAGGACATCCCCAAATGTCTCCAAAGGCCAGTTTTGTCAGATTTAGCTTACTTTGGGGATAATTTTGTCCACAGATTATAGACACACACTGCTTATTCGTCCAACCTTTAGCACTTGTCAGTTTTTCTTTATGTCTTGTAGACATAGGCTACTATCAGCTATGGCGAGGGAGAGAGAGAGCAAGACAGCTCACCTCTCATTCTTTGTTCTTAAAGTCATATGACTGATCATGTGACCTCCTCAGCTTGACTTTAACCCTGACAGACATCTGGACAACAGTGTGTGTGTGTGTGTGTGTGTGTGTGTGTGTGTGTGTGAAAAATATCTCCTCACTCTCCCTTCTGCTTTTCTTCCCATCTCTATCCCTAACAAACACCAAATACCTGCACTCCACAATGAATGCATTCTTTCACTGTCTGTCTCTATAGAGAGGCTACAAGAGCTGTGTGTGTGTGTGTGTGTGTGTGTGTGTGTGTGCGTGTGCGTGTGTGTGTGCGCGTGTGTGTGGTTCTCCTCCAGGTAGTTTGATTAATAGTGACTTCTGAGGGGTGGAGCTCTAAGATCAAATATTTAATTTGGGATATCCCACCGTGTGCCGCACACACACACCGAACTCCTTATAGACACAGGTTCTGCATGTCCAAATCAAGTCACTTAATTTCTCTTTCGTTCTCGCTAATGCTTTTATGCCGCTTCATTACACACTTTTCTCTTCCCCCTTTTCTTCTGTCCTCTGTTTTAGTGAATAATAATAGGCCCCATCTACTGAAACTTACAAACAGAGCAAAAGAGCATTGGCAATAGTATTTATACACCAATTACATTACTACACCGCTGGTCTCATTTTAATATATAAATCCTTCCTGCTACATTGTGTGTACAGTACGTGTCTGTAAGTGCAGTTAGAGAATCAGAGAGAACACGATGGTCCCTAGCACATTTCTTTTTTTAAAGTAACTGTTCAAAACATCTTGTCCCTTATACATTGATACTGAAGACACTCACATGCAACTGTTTCCATTTCTGTTCTCAGATACTCAAATAATATAAGTACACCCCAGCCCTAAGTAAAGACTGTTTGGTCTATTGAACCAATGTGCTACTGAAAAAAGCGAATTTCTTGAAGTCTTAAAGGTGCACACAGTAACCTTTTGTTCGTGTTGTCTTGAACTTACAGTGACACCTAGTGGTGTGGATGCAGCTTCATTAAAAATCAATAGTTTTCAGTTACAGATGCCATTGTTGTTATTCACTATTCACAATCAGCCATGCTTAATTGAATCCAAGAGTGAAAGTGTCTGAAAACAAGACTTTTTACGTTACTGAGATTAAGTGAGTAGTATTCAGATGGTCATGTGATTCTAAAATAGCAACCCCCCCTTAGGGCGCCCCTGTCCCATGTAGAATAAATCAGCTTTTATAAGGTTACTGATATGACTAGAGTCCTCATCTCCCATGAGTGGTCATAATTTTATTCATATGTTTCAAAATTACAATTAATTTCTTTAGGAGGAAATATTTTTAATGGGGAAAAAACTACTGAGTGCACCTGTAAGTGTAGTTCACACATATTGTGATTTGCAGCAACAAAGCGAACGGAAGTCATTCAATTTGAATAAGAGTTAGTGATTTGAGACGACATTGAGTTCAACTTTAAGCAAATGAGCAGTGACGTAATGCGACAACTACCAATGGGAGTGCAGACAGTGAAGCTAACATGATATACAGAAGTAGTCGTGTAGGAATACCTCACTACCAACAGTACAGCGAAAGTAAAATAAAATGCTTAAATCAAATATGACTGTCATGTTGCACATATGGTCACGAGTTGTGATGAGAACCAGTGGGATTTGATGTCATCAAAGTAGCCTCCATATTTGATTTAAGCACTTTATTCTATAAATATGATTTGATCGTGAATAATAACTTAAGGCGATAATCTTAGGTGGTGTGAGCTGCGAGACAATCGTCTGTGTTTCGTGACAGCTATCGGGTTCTTGAATAATGTACAATGTGCAAGGAAAAGAAGCCGGTTGAGTTTCTGGTGCCTCCCTAGGTAAGATGGTGCCTACGCAGACTGTGTAATATATGCGGATAGGGAGCGGCAGTACTGGTCATATCAATTCTTTTTTGTGGTTTTATGTTGTTATTTTTTCCTTTTTCGAGTTCGAAAGACCAGTCACAATTCACTAACATTATGGCAAATAAGCCTTGTGAAAACTTTTGAAAAATGCACCCTTTAAGGTCAGTAGAAGAAACAAAGTTATACGGGTTTGAGACGACATTAGGGTAAGTAAAAAATTACTGAATTAACATTTTTGTGTGTACTGTTCCTTTAAATCGCTGTCGGTGTGAACGTCCCACTACATCATGTCCTAACCAGGTGCAACAGGATAAAGTGACTTGCTGTAAAAGCTCTTTCCATATAAATCTGATTTTGTTTTTTTTGTCTTAAGCCAACCGTCCATTTCCGGTTTTGTCCATCCATTTCCATTGATTTGCTGGTTAACCCCTCCCACAGTGAAATTTCATTGGTCCAAAATCCCACTCCACATAACTGTATAATAATAATTATAATAATTAATTCTGCCTTCACATGCTGTCGGAAATGATCATAATACGAGTTTCCTACTTGGAAGTCATGATGCTCATGAATACCCCCTCTGAGAAAACCGTTTTGAGATAATTTTGATATCCAAGTTTCTGACTTGGGAGGAGAACTTACAACATGGCAGAGGGAAGTACAGTTTCTGCGGTGAATGATAGGTTAGGTTTAATCATTTTTTTTCAAAAGCAGCTACCGTGTTATCGCTTGCCATTTCGATCCTAAACAATTATGCATATCAATAACCATTTGTTGCCTGTTGTACATTTTTACACAGATACATTAGAATGTGTATGTATTACGATTTCAAAATAAGAGTTCCCCAAGAAATATGAAACAACTAACCTACCGTTTTCTATGTTTCCTATTCTCTCTCACTACAAAGCATTTGAATGTGACATACTCATAATTGTGATTTCAGAGTGGGAAGTAAGATTATTCTTAAGGCAGCATAAACATCAAATATGTTCTGATTGGCTGTGATTGTGTTGCGCAACACATTATTGCTGCTTTCGGTGTGGGCATACAAATGAGTTGTTGGCAGAAACTTGTCGTGTCTGATTAGTATGAGGTGTCATTAAATGTGTACTCAGTAATTTTTTTATTACATTTTTTTTGTGGCTGGTTTTTAACTTGATACTGACACCTACTGACACCTACTGATGGTACCAACAACATATTTGAAATGCCCATTCAGTAGGTGTATTTGTGGGTGCATGATTTATTTATTGGTCAATCAAAATTTTCCAAAAATAGGGGGATTACCGAGATAAAATGATTAGTATTACACTCGTCAAATGATCTCCATAATGGCAACGCCCAGCTCCACGAATAATTAAACAGCTTTTTCTATAAGACTAATATGACTGGAGTCTTCATCTCATGTGAGTGTTCAAGTTCAAACACTATTCAAAGCCAAAAAATACTAAGTGCACCTCTTCTAAGCTCTTTTGAGCATAAATGCAAAGAAATTTCAGGTCAATAATGGACTTCTGCTGTAAACACTAGAGGGCTCTTGCATGTCTGGAGATATTAAAAGCACTGGAGCAGATGAGCCACCAACACACAATCAGTCAACGTCAGATGACCTTGACTCAAAGTAGATATACTCTAGGTCAGATGCCTTCCTAGCATAAAGTTATAGCGAGCAGTGTGCGCATGTCTGTATGTGTGTCTGTGTGTGTGTGTACACATAGTCTAGTCATATATTCCTACAGTGTTAAAGTTCGAGTTAAACCTGATTTTCCAGTTACCTCTACCAGTAGTGTGTGACGCAATGTGTGCAAACTAATATGCGCTTACACACTCTTTATTTATCACCCCTTACTCCCTTATACACACACACACACACACTTCAGTATTCCCTGTCCCCTGAGGCTTCATAGTTAATATATATCATTCATGTATATCCAAGCCTCTGTGACTCAAACAAAACCCCACATCCCCCCAGCCTTAGGAAGAACAAATGGAAGCAGGCCTGAAATCAGTAAAGTAGAAGTTTTATATACTGTATATCTATATATATTTATATATAGCTTTAAGATGGGGGTTGATAATGCAGTAAAGGCAGACTTTGGACCCTCTCATGGCATGTTGACTCTCTACACAGCCTCACCCTTCTTTATGGCCTACTCATAATGCATCATGTGCTCAGGGTTTATGACATTGTCAATGATTAGAAGATAATAATGCATGGTGTTATTTTGCAACTTGGTTGCATTTTAAGAGAGTAAAGTCACTAGTGTATTCTTAGAATGTGCACTGAAGAAACTTCTGGAGTGTCTCAAAATATATTAATGTAATATCTCTTGTGTGTACATGCTGATTGAGCTTTAACTGCTGTAGGCAATTGTTGAGAAATTCATCCAATTGGTTTGCCACTCCTGCATGTGTGTGTTATTTATTCTGTGTGGCTAACTAAGGATTCATGTTATCAGCCAACCACCTAGAACAGAAATGGTTTTACCCATTAAGTGCGCCATCATTTCCGGTTCATTCGCATCCCCCGTCGCACTTCACTCGTCCCCCCTACCTCATCTCACCCCCATGCTGTTCTGTAGTTATTGCTGAAAATCCCAGTGACTCTGCACAAATGTACTTGGGTAGTTGACAAATAACACGTCAATAAACTTTCCAAGATTTTAGGTTAAAAATGACATTTATGAATAAGGACATTTTATATTTTAAGTGCTATTTAAAGTTTTTAATCACAATTTTTAAGTTTATAAATAAATAGACCTGCATTGTAACAAATACATTTTTAAAAGTACGAACAGGGCCAAAAAATATGGATGGCCCTGGGCAGGTGTGGGAGTGTTTAAGGCCCGTTGATGGAACTGTCACTAGGCTGGAATTAATGAAAAGTTTTAATCAAATTAATTATGTGTTGTGCAGATTACATTTTTGTATTTATCGCATAGGCTATATATTTCCTGAAAAAGGCCCCTAAACAATGATAATACAGTATATAGTAACTTAAACAATTATAAACACAATATTTAAGCAATATCATATGAGCAAGAGTGTGATATGGTGAATTTCACAACTGTCAAGGCCCTACATGATTTAGGGCCATATAGCATGATTGCGAGTGTGATATTGCATATATACAACAGTTCAATGAACAAGTACATTTTAAAAAATTAGGAAAAACTGAATACGGTCATAAAAACACATTTGTGCATGGAACTACTTTCTTACACGATGGATCAGAATCTGCTGTTGCTGGTTCAAAACAAATTATGTTAGTTCGTTAGTAATTCAAAAATGTCACTTCAGAAATAGTATCATGGCTTGTACTGTTTCGAACAATTTATTGGATAAACAAGGATGGATGTGAGTGTGTGTGTGTGGGAGAGAGAGAGAGAGAGAGAGAGAGAGAGAGAGAGAGAGACAGAGCATGTGCAATCACCTGTTGCCACACCCAAGCAGAGATGCTGTCAGCTTTCTGAAGATCAGCTTTCTCAGTTTTAAAATAGCCGTCCAAGCAGTCATCAGACTAGGCCATCTTCTTCCATTAATCCATGGTCCAGTTCTGATGCTCACGCGCCCATTGTAGGCACTTTCTGCAGTGGACAGGTGACAGCATGGGCATTCTGACCAGTTTGTAGCTACACAGCCCCATACGCAACAAGCTGTGATGCACTGTGTTCTGACACCTTTCTATCATGGCCAGCATGAAGTGTTTCAGCAATTTGTGCTACAGTAGCTCTTCAGTGGGATCAGACCAGACGGGCTAGCCTTCACTCCCCACGTGCATCAATGAGCCGTGGGCACCCATGACCCTGTTTGCCGGTTCACCAGTTGTCCTTCCTTTGACCATTTTTTGTACCGGGAACACCCCACAAGACC
Organism: Moxostoma hubbsi; assembly: GCA_032164185.1. Classification (NCBI taxonomy): domain Eukaryota; kingdom Metazoa; phylum Chordata; class Actinopteri; order Cypriniformes; family Catostomidae; genus Moxostoma; species Moxostoma hubbsi. Next base: position 44,128,204 of record JAVLUX010000012.1, on the reverse strand, counting down.
TGCTGTTTAGGAGATGCTCTGTCCCAGTCATCTTGCCATCACAATTAGGTCCTTGTAAAAGTCCCTCAGATCTTTACGCTTGCCCATTTTTCCTGCTTCTTACACATGAAATTCAAAAACAGACTGTTCACTTGCTGCCTAATATATAGCATCATTTGACATGTGCCATTGCAATGATATTGCAATGTCATTCACTTCACCTGTCAGTGGTTTTAATGTTGTGGCTGATCAGTGTATATATATATATATATATATATATATATATATATATATATATATATATATATACAGATGTGGACAAAAATTTTGCCACCCTTGAAAAATATGAGCAAAGAAGGCTATGAAAAAATCTGCATTTTTTATCCTTTTGATCATTCATTCAAAGAAAATCACAAAAATCTAACCTTTAATTGAAGTAAAACAACTGAAAGAAAGGAAATATCTCATTATTAAATAAATATTTTTCTCCAAAAAGCATTGGTCATAATTATTGGCACCCTTTTACTCAATACTTTTTGCAACCTCCCTTTGCCAAGATTACAGCTCTGAGTCTTCTCTTATAATGCCTAATGAGGTTGGAGAACACCTGGCAAGGGATCTGAGACCATTACTTCATACAGAATCTCCACAGATCCTTCAAGTTCAGAGGTCCATGTCGGTGGACTCTCCTCTTCAGTTCACCCCACAAATTTTATATGGGGTTCAGGTCTGGGGACTGGGATGACCCTGGCAGAACCTTGATTTTGTGGTTAGGGAACCATTTTTGTGTTGACTTTGGTTTGTCCTGCTGGAAGATCCAACCAGGGATCATTGTAAGATTTCTGGCAGAGGCAGTCAGGTTTTTTTAAATTTTTTATCTGTTGGTAGTCAGTGATGCCATGTATCTGAACAAGATGTCCAGGACCTCTGGCAGAAAAACAGCCCCACAACATTAAAGATCCAGCACCACATTTAACCGTGAGCACTTGGTACTTCTTTATCTCTGTGTATACCTAACCCATCTCTGTTCTTTGCTGCCAAAAAGCTCTTTTTTTATCTGATCATAGAACCGCAAACTGAAAACTCTTATAGTTTGTTCTTGAGAGCAGAGGCTTTTTAAAACTTCTTTTAAAACCCTCTTTAAAAACTTGTGGTGATGGAGGTGATATCTGATATTTGTAATTTTTTGACTTTCTGATCCCAAGACCCAACTAATTTCTGCAATTCTCCAGCTGTGATCCTTGGAGATTCTTTGGCCACTTGAACCATCCTCCTAAGTGTACGTGGAGATAATATAGACACACATCCTTTTGCATGCCGTTTCTTAATATCTCCAGTTGATTGGAACTTGTTAATTATTGCCCTGATGGTGGAAATGGGCATTTTCAATGCTTTAGCTATTTTCTAATAGCCACTTCTTATTTTGTGAAGCTCAACAACCTTTTGCTGCACATCAGAACTAGATTATTTAGTCTAAACCTCTGTGATTGATTATTAAGCCTGTGTCTCGTTTGGAATTCTGCGTCCTCTGGAGGTCGAATTTGTCGGCCGCATACGTCATCAGGTGTCACGTTTCAGAAAAGAGAGTTGGACACTTTGAATGCAGCCTTCAAATATGACCTTCTTTCACGGGAATTCGGAGGATGCATGAGGCGTAATATATATATATACAAGTGAATTTGTCAATCAGTTTGAGATTTATTATGAGGGCTTGTTTAAGGACCCGTCAATTCCAACAAGCGCCAGACATGCTTGTGTAGCGTCTCGGGTGTGTTGTGTCATAAACATAACATTTTTAGGTCACTGTGTCAAGCTAAATATAGTTTAATACATAGAACACAGCTTGAGATATCTTTGAATTTACACTCCATCAAGTGTTTTAAACGCAAGAACGTAACGAATGTCTGTTTTGTGCTGTCTGGTTGTTTTCTTCACTGTATAAACTGTGTGTTGCTCATACAGCTGAAGTTTCAATTACTGCCCTCTGGAGTAAACAGGTGGTACTACAAGCTTGCATTTCTCAGGAATCTTCCTTATCACAATCCGAGGGAATTGTAATTAATTGCGTATATTTTTTTTACCACGTTTTATATATATATATATATATATATATATATATATATATATATATATATATATATATATATATACTGTATATGTATTGTTGTATATACAGCATATAAACTTTTCATTCATAATTTTTTCATTCATTTTTTTCAACAATGCTTAAGGTTGAATAAAATATATAAATATTTTTTCTGACACAAATAAAAATGTGTTGTTAAAAATAGCAATTAATTTAAGTCAGGGCAAGTGAAAATTTTAGAAGGGAAAGGAAAAATATGAGTCTGACCAGTAGTATTGTTGAGCCCTTTGCAAAAATTCAGTGTAGTTTTTAATTAATATGAGGTCATAAAAGCTGCATGTATGTTAATTATACAAAAATAGAATTTTTTATTTAAAATAGTTTCAGATGAAGTATGACTACAGTCACTATTTGACAAGTCATGTTAATTACCCACATACTGTATGAGAGTGTGATTTTACAATTCAGACTTGTGTGTTTATTTGTGTAAATGGGAGGTGGAGAAAAGTTTTGGTATCTTTTGTCTGGTGGCATCTTTTGAGATGGACTATTGTATTTCTTGTTTTCTCTATTTTTTTTACACTAGTTATAAATAGATTTTTTTAAATTTTTTTTAAAAAATTTTTTATATTCACACGCACACAAGCACAAATGCAAACACACACCCTTGTGAAATCAATTGTGATTTCCACCTTATCTATGCAACCAAAGCAATGTAAAACACACTGTAACATGTAAGTACCTGTTTCATAGGAACTGGAATGAGATCTTACAGCCGTTTACAGGTTTGAGTGTTGGCGACAGTTGCTTAATTTCTAATACTGTCTCTCTACATCTTTAAATGTTTGAGAATGCAGAAATTCAGGAAACTGATCTCAAATCAGAACAGATAATTTGACTATTTTTCAGTCAGTTGCCATCTGTAATTAACTTTTCTTCAGTCAAGGGACAATCTCATTCACAGCCCATTACACACAGTCACGCACTATACAGAAATATCTCCCTCTCATTTGCTCTTGGAAAAGCAGGAAAGAAGTCTTCTTGGGTGTGACAGGTAAAAGGAGAAAGAAATAATAAGACTGACTGAGAGAGAGAGAGCAAGTAGGAGAGAGGTGTAGGAGGGGGCACCTTTGCTCTGCCCAACCCCTCACAGGCACTGAGTAAACACACTTCTACCTACAGCACCTCGAATCACATTATCTGCTCCTCTACCCCACCGGCTGTGTGTGTGTGTGTGTGTGTGTGTGTATGAGAGAGAAAGAGGGTAACCACAGACGCCAGAGAGAGAGAAGGCCTGAGAGAGAGAGCGTGTGTTTGACTGTGTATGAGGGAGACTGCATCACAGTACACACTGCAGTTACAGTGCCACTCGGATACACATTCATTCACCTGAAGAAGCAGGTAACGTTTGGGTTTTTGTCCTGCTCGAGTGACTGTATTGTCTGATTGTGAGAAGTCTATTAGTTCAGGCTCTTCTTTTTCTCCAAAAATAAACATTTGGTGGACTGTTTACATCTTTGTTTTTGTTTTTTAAAAACTGTCCTTTTTCAAAATGTAGAATTTTGAATGACGATGTTGTTATGACCTTAGGTGACCTTCAGGGGAAATTTAAAGAGGAAAGAAATCCATTCACTCACCATATAGTGGGCATATTGAAGTGTCAATTCCACACACAAAAAAGCACAGACATATGTTCAAATTACAATAGACTGTGCTGTAATCTGGCTAACGGCATTGTGTGTTTATGCTAGTGAGCGTAACATTGCATAAAATGCAGTTGTGGGTTATTGTGCGCTACGTTTGTTGTTGGTCTTTGGACTCGACTCCTTCAGCCTCCTATGTTTGCTGTTGGGGTGGGCCCAGACCTGTGTGTGTTACTGTTATCAGTTCCCATATTTTCTCAATCAATGGCAGCGGTATCTGTATGTCGGTGGAATTCATGCATTGATATAACACAAGATAAATTGATGAGCCATCGATACTCAGCTACCAGTGTTCTTTCTTTCTTGAGGTATTTTGAACATATTATCAGCTGTGTGTGTATTTGTGGCTCTGTATCAGTTGGTAGTGTTTGATCAGGCCTCGTCACATTGTGTTACAGAAAGTAGATTTACTGTAGGAGTGAAGACTTCAAACTAAAAGATAAGAAACCTCAAGAAGTCATCAGTGTTTGCAACTCATCCCAGTGCTCTATGAATGTATGAGCTAGAGGACTGTGTGTAACAGGTACATAGTATACAAATTGTGATTAATATGTGGGTTTGTGTTTGACTGAGTGTGTATTCACTTGACCGTAATCACTTATTTTTCTCACTTCCTCCTTCCTGTTTTGTTATTGATTGTTAGGGCTTTTTAATTTAGTGCCTGTCAAGAAAATCGTGCTTTTGAGATTTTGACTAGTTTCTAATTCGTGAGAACGAAATTATTGTATGCTTGTCATATGAGTGGCTGGCTAAATGTTTTAGGGCCTGTTTTCATAGGGAATTGAAACTGACGATTACAGGAATTGAGAATGGTCTTGTGGGTAAGGCGGTCACCATGTCCACATACTCTCTGTCTGCTGTCATTTAACTGATGTGTTCTGTATTAAATTGATAGTTCACCCAGAAATGAAAAGTCTTGCATAATTTACTCACCCTTATGCTATTCAAGATGTGTATGACTTTCTTTATTCTGTAGAACTCAAATTATGATTTTTAGAATAATATGTCAGCTCTGCCCCGCAACCCGACTTCGGATAAGCGGTTGAAGATGGATGGATGGATGGATGGATGGATGTCAGCTCTGTAGGTCCATACAATGCAAGTGAATGGGTGCCAAAATATTGACGCTCCAAAAAGCACATAAAAGCATAATAACAGTAATCCATATGACTCCAGTGTTTTAATCCATATTTTCAGAAGTAATATAATAGGTGCAGGTGAAAAACAGATCAATATTTATATAATTATTGCTTGAAATAACTGCCTGCCAAATAGAAGTCAATATGCATGAATAATGTGAATCACCATAAACACAAGTAGATGAATTTAAAAGGGATCTTTTTCTCACCCACACATATGATTTTACTTCTGAATATATAGCTTTAACCACAGGAGTCATATGGATTACTTTTATGCTGACTTATGTGATTTTTGTAGCTTCAAAATTCTGGCACCCATTCACTTGCATTGTATGGACCTACAGAGCTGAGCAATGCTTCTAAAAATATTCATTTGAGTTCAGCAGATGAAAGACAGTCATACACATCTGGGATGGGTGTGGCATAAGGATTGGTAAATGATGAGAGATTTTTCATTTTTGAGTGAACTATCCCTTTAAGAAACGGTAATGTGTTATTTATATAATATCTTTTTGTGACTTTGATCTCCTGTGATCCAGATTTTTCCATCTTCAATGCAGATAATATCTTCAAATTATCTTCAGAAGTGAGCACTTGTAGCACGTGTAATACTGTCACTGGTGTGCACAGAGGTTGCACAAAACCATGTCTAGGGAAAAAATATATATAAATTTAGGACAATTACGATTTTTTTTTTTTTGCATTGTGAAATTTTATTCATGCCAAGTAAGCCCTCCAAATTATAATGACAATAATATGTCCTAATTATCAAGTTCTCTCATTAAATTCTCATTACTATGATACAGTATTATTTACAGTATTAAAGTAAAAAAATACAGTATTTTTGGTACTAAAGTCAGCACTGACAAGCAGTACAATAAATACAACCATTATTTATAATACCATGATGTATAAATACTGAACAGGTTTCGTGAGGTTCATTTTCAAAGTTCTGTCACTCTGCTCGTTCAACATTTCAGATTGATTATTATTGTGACAAATGAATTCTTTGATCCAGCAGTCTTCATAAGGGAACGGTTTATTTCACAGTGAAGCTGTCAAAAAGTGCACAGTGTGCAAAGTGACAATCAACAATCAGTAAAAATTTGACGAAAGATGTATATACAAGATTGATTCATGTGTATTTTTGTATAGTTTGTTCAGAGAGCGTTAAACTGTAGAGAATTGTGGATTCTCATTTTGATTGAGGTTATGTTAATGACCTTTGCCGTGATCACAAGGTGCCACAAGGGTCAAAGTTTGTCAGAGATGAGGTTTAATTATTGTAGAATGACATTATACAAGCGCAAGTTTTTGCTTAGTCACTGAGAAGAAAACGTTCTGCACTTTTTGGTTTGTCATGTGAGTGGTTGATTTAATACTGTATGAGCCTTTTTAAAAGGTCTCTTTAGCAATACACATTAACCTACCAGATTATTTGTTGGCACGGCAACAAATGTTGACTCTTAACACGCTGGCCACTGTGTATGGACTCTGATCGTAAATGGAGTTAATCTAAACCTTGCTGACACCCCAACTTTCAGACCGACTCTCTCTCTCTCTTTCTCTCACTCGCTCAAGAGCTTGTGTGCGTGAGTGAGTGCTTTCTTTGGTCTCTTAGTTGCTCTATGGGGTGTATGTTGTTTGAAGAGCTCTTGGCATGGCTAAAGAACTGCCCTTAGTCAGGTAGACGCCATATTTAATTTTCCACGATTGAAGTACAGTCTGGTGTACTACCTTAATGCACCCAACTAACGAGTTGCATTTTTTGTTGTAAATTATGTAATACGTTAATACAGTCAACAGGAATGCATATTTTACTAACCACATGCCCTAACCCGAACGCCAACCCTAACCATCAATGGAGTGAAAATGCAAAAAAATTGCTTTTAATTTGCAAGTAAATTTTTGATTTTAATTCAAACATTTGCAAGCTTTCCTGTGTGATCGTCGTTTTCATATACGAAATTACATGCTTCATTACACGTTTCTCTGCATTTTCCTAGTGAAATGTCCAGCGAGGGGGCGACAAAAGTGAGTGAAATGGTTTTTAAGAGAGTTTTAGAGTTTAGATGGAGATTTTAAATAAGGAAAACGTACCTCCCTAACCTAAAACTTTAACCTAAATCTAACCTATAGTGTCCTAAACGCAAATGAGAGGTAAACAAAACAAACATCCTCACCCTAAACCAACACCTAAACCTACCTGATAGTGTGTAAAAAGCAAATGTGACATAAAAAGCACATTTTCGGAAGAAAACACATAATTTTGTGTCGCTTCTTCGACACTTTCGTCTAACGTGTCAGCTTGCGTGTTTGGCTGGGATCGACCTGTGGTCTGCCAAGTCTAAAGTCCATTACTCTATCAGGTGACCTACTGCGAAAGCTAGTCACGCTGAAATAAATGTGTAAAGCTGGTTAGGGGAAAGGAGGAGGCGAGAACCGGCTTGGCAATATAAATAATAATTTAATGATAAACTGAAACAAAAACACACAAACATAAACACACAGAGCAGCTGCTTGAAATTCTCTCTCCTTCCAACCGTCGTCATCGGCCGCTTTTATCCCTCACGGGCCCCCATCAGACTGATTGGGACCGGGCGTGCGTTGTTCCGGCCCGGTCCCGCCGTCCTCCGCTCTACAGTCTGTAATGCAAACGTTAAAATGTGCTGTTTTCGAATCAATGTGTGATAGACATTTACATTACATTTACATTTATGCATTTGGTAGACGCTTTTATCCAAAGCGACTTAAAGAGCCCTTATTACAGGGACAATCCACCCGGAGCAACCTGGAGTTAAGTGCCTTGCTCAAGGGCACAATGGTGGTGGCTGTGGGGTTCGAACCAGCGACCTTCTGATTAGCAGCCCTGTGCTCTAGCCACATAGCAGTTTGTGAGCATTGGTGTTTATAAAGTCATAATCAGCCGTTCTAGCATTGTTGTAGCGCCTCTAGTGTTAATTTCAGCAGGAAACTGCACGATGAAACGTAGAATGCTGCATGTAAAAGTCAGTTTGCAAAATGTAGTTATAGTAACGTTCATTCTATGAGACTAGATTGTGTAATTGACTCTCCTTGACAACAATGACAATAAATGGAGAGCAAATGGAGATTTATTTTATTCTAATAGAAAGACCCTAGTAATCTAAGGTGCATCTCCTCTAGAGTTGTAAAAGTGAGCTCTTGTGTGACAAAGAGTGTGTGTGTTTGAGTGTACACTTTTAAGGATGATTTCATTTTATTGAGTCAAAATCACAACCTAGTTATTCATTCACACCACAGCCATGTAACCACATTACTATCTACAATCTTATCAAACTGGAGCACAAATACACATACATGTAATGATATGTAAGCTAAAATTTAGCTGAAACTCTCAGCAAATGACTGATGACTGTAAAAGCAGCACACACACTCTCTTTCTCCCATCATACAAAATGTCAGCGCTTTATTTTCTGATCCATTTTCTAAGCCACAGTGTCCCAGCTTTGTACAGCAGCTGTTTGTGTTTGTGTGTGTGTTTGTGGACAGTAGAGTTGTCTTGGAGGCCAGCTTGTGCATTGTTCTAGTCTTCTACATTTCACTTTTTCTTTCTCCAAGATCGAAGGAGTTTCACCCAAAAGATACTAATTGAGTTGTATGCACACAAAAGGCCTGTATGTGTTCCTTTGTGTGTGTGTGTGTGTGTGTGCACTTGTGACAGCTAGACCATATCCATATTTATACCCTTATTTCATTCATACAGGAAGAAGTAGCATTTGTTTGCCATTTTACATGTACATGATACAATTATAATAAAAGACACGTATGCAATATTCTATCTAAAACTGTTCCAGCTTCTTTTTTTTTTCAAGACTTGTTGAAATGAGCACATTCATGCATACGTGTGTGTGTGTGCAGCTAGTGATTTGTGTTGGTTAATCATCCACCTGCTGCTGCCTCAGGTTCCCTTGCACCAAGTGCACACAAAAACACACACACACACACACACACACACACACACACACACACACACACACACACACACACACACACACACGCAGAGTAAAGGTCAACCATTGCCGAGCCGGTACAATGAGATATGGAGATCTGATGTTGGCTGGAAAATAAATAAACTTAACTCTCCCTGTCGATCCCTTATTTCTCTTGCTCTCTCTTTTTCTATCTTCTTTCATTCCCTCTGTCATTTATATCTCTTGACCCATCTTCTCCCTGCCTCTCATACCACTGATTTTCACTTCCTGCTGTTTTCTGTATCTCTGTACGGAACATGGAAACTTCCAAAACGTCTCACTTCCAGAAACACACGGCGCATTCTTGCGTTCAGAAACAGCAAGACGCAGCGCAACGAAACAGAGAAGAGCGCAGAGGTCTTGTTTTGAGACACATTTTGAGCAGTGGTGTAGTAGTGTCTGAAGAGTTGGACATAGAGTGAATTTATAAAAGACCCAACCCTTTCATGTCATGGTGTACAGTACCCTGTTAAGAACAGTGGTGTTGATTCAACTGAATCAGATGGTGTTGAAAAAAATACAACCAATTTTTTGTGTGTGTGTTTTCATGCAGTTAGACCAGGAACATGCTTTGGGAAAGAAAAAAATGTTAAAGTCTAAGTTGACTTCAAGTTTCATAAAATTAACCCTTTAGTTACAGGGTTACGAGCTGGTGATGCCAGTGTCTCCTCAAATCTGAACTTTGATCCTTTGCGTAAGAGGTCTTATAAACACTGTATTCACAGTGATTAAAATATCTCCTATTGGTTGATCCGTCCTCCTTGGCTGTTAATTAGTCAGTCTGCTTTTCTTCCTGTTTCAGCTTGGCCTTGAGTCACACATGTACTGATTTTCTGGATGTGTGTGTGTGTATGAGGAAGTGTTTGTGCATGTGTGTTTGAGAAAGATTTGGGTTAGTACTGCTGAGTTGCCTGTTATTCCAACCTCACACTCACAGTCACATGCTGCTCCAACTTAACATGAAAACACCAGGTACCAACTTGAGAACTGAGTGTGTGTTGTAGTTGTTCATTTGTAGATTTGAACTTTATCCCTGGAGAAAATGACTAATTAATAACCTTTACACTGTTTATAATTTATGTGTTTTCCACTGCTCTTGATTGTGATTGTATTTTTGTATCTGTTTGAGTTGTGAAATTAATTGTGTGTATCAAGCTGTGAGTGGGTCAGCACGCTCTGCATGTGTAACCATGGTTTCATTGCTAAGCAACCTAACTACTTACCCTCTAACCGGGCATCAAGTTCCGGCTAACTGTTAATGCTAAATTACAGATTTGAGCCAACTAACAGCCACAGAGTCTGGTTGAATATACAGTATAACATATTTAATAATCCAGATTAAAACTTTAACACTCAAAAATGTTGCAATGTAATAAATTGAACAATTAAATTATGATTATATTTTGTATAATGTATGATTAATGTCAAGTATTGAATTCCTCTGTTGATTGCCCTGGATCCCTAACAACTGACAATTGAAATGTAATAACATTTTCTAATGAAATTTTCTGTCTCTTTTTAGACTCCAATCCTGATTGGATGCTTTTTTCAGTATGACAGCAGAAGACTCCGCCTCTGCCATTGCTATGAATAACTCTAGCCCTTCCTCCACTTCTATGGCCTCCTCAGGGCATCCTCAACATCACAGCTCCATCCCAGAGGGTGTGGCTGGGGCCCCCAATGAAGCTACACTTTTGTCATTGATGGAGCGAACAGGCTATGGAATGGTGCAAGAAAATGGACAGCGCAAATATGGCCCGCCACCTGGCTGGCAAGGCCCCGCTCCCCAACGTGGCTGTGAAATCTTTGTGGGTAAAATCCCACGTGACATCTACGAGGATGAGCTGGTGCCAATATTTGAGAGTGTAGGACGGATCTATGAGATGCGACTGATGATGGACTTTGATGGGAAGAACCGCGGTTACGCATTTGTTATGTACACTCAAAAGCACGAGGCTAAGCGAGCTGTTCGAGATCTCAATAACTACGAAATTCGTCCAGGAAGGTTGCTAGGTGTTTGCTGTAGTGTAGATAACTGCCGCCTCTTCATTGGTGGAATTCCCAAAACCAAGAAGCGTGAGGAGATCCTGGAGGAAGTTTCCAAGGTGACTGAGGGGGTGCTGGATGTGATCGTGTATGCGAGTGCAGCGGATAAGATGAAGAATCGTGGCTTTGCTTTTGTAGAGTATGAGTCTCATCGTGCTGCTGCTATGGCCAGAAGAAAGCTCATGCCAGGACGAATTCAGGTTTAAGAGTTCACACCATATTCCTTACTATATGCCTAAACCATGTCTTTCTATTTCTGGATGGCTGAGTATCCCTCAATCTGGGGTGTCTTACCCTGCTCCTAGGGGGTGACCTTTTTCCAAATCTAATCAAACACACGTGAAACAGTTAATCAAAGTCTTTGGGTTCACTTGAAAATTACTGGTAGGTATGTTGGAGAAGGACAAAGAATGACAATGGAGCATGACATTGGCCCCCTTGGTAACGATCGTGGAGTTTGGTCCACCTCGAAATGACCGCTTCAGAAGCATGGTTTGACACCCCTGCCTGAACCTAACCCTTAACACCCCCCAACCCAGAGAGAAATTCTAGGTTGATAAAATGGTGTACATGTCTTCCATCCCCAACCCTAAAACAAACCTTAACCCTACCCTTTTCCCTATCCTAACCTGTACTTGGTTGATAGCAGTGCTGTTCCTAGTTTGAAAAATCATGTTCAATGTATTGAATACACCTCTCTGAACTTAAACTGTATGTATGTGTGCCTTTTTATTTTTCAAGCTCTGGGGTCACCAGATTGCAGTTGACTGGGCTGAACCTGAGATTGACGTTGACGAGGATGTCATGGAAACAGTGAAGATTCTATATGTGCGGAACCTGATGATAGAGACCAGCGAGGAGACTCTGCGCCAAACCTTTGGCCAGTTTAGCCCTGGCAGCGTAGAACGTGTCAAGAAAATCCGAGACTACGCCTTTGTTCACTTTGCCAGTCGAGATGATGCTGTGGTTGCAATGGACAACCTGAATGGCACAGAGATAGAAGGTTCTCTTATTGAAGTGACCCTGGCCAAGCCTGTGGATAAGGAGCAGTACACTCGTTATCAGAAGGCATCTAAGGGAACAGCAGCCGCAGCAGCTTTGACAACTGCTGACAACACCCAACAAAGTTACGTGTATCAGTGTGACCCATATACACTTGCCTATTACAGCTATCCCTACAACACACTCATTGGACCCAACCGAGACTACTTCATCAAAGGTTAGACACCTCAGTATCTCTCCTTTGCTTTCTCAGATCAGAATGAACAATGTCCCAACTGTTAATTGTTATGTGATTCATGAACATACAAGAATACAACTGTATTTTGTAATAAAATGACAAAATCAACTTAACTTTGTTTGGAAATCAACAAATGCATTGCCATTTGATGTAATTGTCTGAATTACCCAAATACATTGTTAACAATAGATTTTCTGTGGAGGCTTTGTGTAACATACTCTTGAATGTAGTTGGGAATCTCCAGTGTATTCTAACTCTCTGTCCCATAATAGTCCACATTTACTAGAATTAGAGACGAAATTGGATCTGCACAAACAAATACAGGGGATGCATTCTAATGAATGTTAAAACTACGTCCCCTATAACCCCAAGCTTTCATTTTGGTGCATCCTAGCAACATTAAATGATATTGCAAAAATAATGACCTATAATAATAATAATAAGGATAATAATGAATATAAACTCTTTTCAAGCAGGTTTCTTGAACACTCAGATAACCCCACCCCAAATGCATGCCATTGGTTATTCAGAACAATGTTTTGATAGCGCCACAGAGCCTCAGTGTTACAGTTTTCAGGGCATGAAACTTATGAATGGCTTTTTATCATAGAGCATAGCTCTCAAGAAACTCTACCTTGTTTGTTGCTAATTACATCTTAAGTATGGCCACCAGATATTTTACACTTTGAGACTGTTTTAGGCTAAAGAGCTAAGGAACAATGGAGATCCCAGAAAAAAAGTATGATACTGAATCTAATTATGGGAATCTGACATAATTTCATTTCCTAACCCATCATCATCAATTACAGATGCTTGTGGTTTTGGGTTGGGTTTGTAACAATTGTTTGAGATCATTTTTATCTGTCAACATCTGATTGCCTTTTCGAGTTTTCCTCAATCTGTGATATTTGGTCCCCCATTATCTGATTGAAAAATAACAACCATCATGTGACATTGTTACTCAATGCTAGCACCACCACTCCTCCCAACAATACTGTTCTTAAAATAACTGAAAGGAATTATAAATTCCTTTAGGGGCGTTCACACTGACAGCAATTTGAATGAGAATTGCGAAGAGTTGCAGTGCCTCGTTTGTAGCCACAACCATATCTTTATCATATAACCACCCCATGCTAGCAAACCATTTAGCAAATATTTTCAACTTGAAAGGAAAACCTAATGACAAGTTAAATACAATAACTTGTATTTGGAATATGCCTATTCCTTCTCATGTGTTGGCATATTTAGGTATGCACCTCCTTGTGGCTCTGTACCTGAACAGCGCCTCCTTCCATTTGTATCTCAAGCAGGTACTGTAAGAGGCCGTGGTCGGGCTGGGGCTGGTAACAGGGCCCCAGGGCCCCGTGGCTCATACCTTGGTGGCTATTCAGCTGGCCGAGGCATTTACAGCCGCTACCATGAAGGAAAGGCCAAACTGCCGGACAAACCTTACGAGATCATGACCAATTTAGAGCTGGCAGCTGTGAACCCGGTCGGCATGAAGCCTGGCACAAGTCAGTTAAATTGACAAACATATACATAATCTTACTCAGTCATATTCTACTCCTACCAGTGAAGGCAGAGTCTTAGTTTAAATTTCTAATGTATGCAGAATAATTCATTAAATGCATTTAAAACTGAAATTGATCTACTAGGGAGTTTTATAGTGAACTTGTAAACAGGCCTGGTTCTATGGTGCTTGCAGTGCTAAGCACTCATAAAAAGGGATATTAGAGCACCCTAAATTTAACAACGTTGGGGCTTTATTGCATCTTCACTAAATTTAGAAACACCCTCTAAGATCTGGAACCATGGCTCTGTACCTGCTTTTATTTGCTTGAAAATTTATAACAATCAAGTAAATTCTACTGGGGTTTACTCCACAGAATTAGATAGACTCTACTGCCCCTGCTGGCCTGGAGCAGAGTACTGACTTCTTCCTCTCTTTATGACAGCTGTCATAGCTTTAAATGCCTACCTCAATAAGCATACTTTCGATTTTGTTATTACTTAAAGGCTCTCTTTCTTTTTTTTCAATGCTCAAGCAATTCTCAAAAAGCTCTCAACATTTAAGTTTTAACAGTACAAGTTTTCAATTATGGTAAGATTTTTATGTTTATATACAGTACCTTTTTTAATTTTAAATTTACTGAATTAGTGCATCATGCCACTGAATTTTACAGTCTATTTTAGTCAATGAATACACAGTTATTAGGAACACTAGGATAAAACAAGCCAGAAAATTAAACAATCCATAGAGAATACGAAATATCCTTTAGTGTTACAAAACAATCTGAGAGTATTTGAGTTTGTTTGAGCATTGGGTTCATGGTTTTTAATGACTTTCTTTTCTTACTAATCTGCTGCTCTGTTGAAACTAACTGATCTTTCTGATCTGAGATCTGTGAACTGACTGGAGTATTCTGACGTCACTTAAACCTACTGATCCTAAATCTGAATTAACGCGGAGAATGAACAGACTTTTTGTACATGGAAACAATAACGTGTGTGTGCGTGTGTGAGTGAAAGACAGTGTGTATGTGGCATGGTGTGGGTGTGCTTTTTGTTGCTAATCTTAAGCTGAGTCATACACTTGTTTTAACTGAAGACAGGTTGTGTAAGTCTCTTTTTGTGCATTTATCCTCTTTCATTCTTTCTCTCCTGTACTCGCTCATTTATCTTTCTCATTCACTTACTTTTATTCCTATACTGTCTCATTTCACATTTTATATAAGCTATGTTACCTCACAAGGTACAAATTTTACATAGTGATAATGTATAGTATATGTACCAATTTAGATAATAATGTATAAACTGTCTTCATATTTGTGCCATTGTTCTAAGTGTACATGTGTGTGCTTGTATCTGTATGTGTGTGTGTGTGTGTGTGTGTGTGTGTGTGTGTGTGTGTGTATGTAGTGGTTCTTCCAGCTCTCGGTGGCCAATACCCAACAACTGTGTTTTCTACTGGCCCAGCAACTAAGTTCATGGAGGAAGGAAAGATGCATCCCATGGAGCACCTGATAAACCCCCTGGCCCTTCAGCACGACCCCACTGCAGCCCAGGCCACTGCATCTGTCATGCCTGCAGTCTCCACACCACCCCCTTTCCAGGTACTGTCCTACACCTAAGCAAATGGCACAATTTACAGTTAATAACAGACTACTATTAAAATTATTATATTTCTATTTCTATTTTATATAGGCTATATTTAATTGCAAATGATTTAATTAGAATAACAATTTGAGTGAGGAGTTTAACTGAAAAAACAAACAAATATGAATTTCACAATTTCTTTGTATTTGGTAAGCCTCCCTTATGCTTTAATATCAAGATAAAGTATTCCTTACTCGGTCGTCGGCCTTTCTTCCGCTCTCAGGCGACCTGGCTCCTCCACCCTCTGGCGGATGGCCTCAGCTGCTCCGTTGGGGTGGATGGTAGTTTTATATTTAGTCAATATTTTTTTGTCATGCCATATTGGCCCCTGCCCTGGCAGCAGTTCACCCGCTCCAGGCGGTCAGCCAGTCTCATACCCCGACACGTGTCAGTGGCTGATAGGGGTCTCCTCCGCCCCTGACAGTGGCCCTGACCGCTCCAGGCAGTCGGTTAGGAGCCCCTTCTCCCTTTGCGGTTGGCGGCCATTCGTCCACTCTCAGGCGACCAGGCTCCTCCATCCTCCGGCGGATGGCCGCAGCTGCTCCATTGGGGTGGATGGTAGTGTGAGGACTCAACTACGGCGCATCCCTCCTCCTTCCTGGGTTTCGGCACCAGTGTAAGGGGGTTAAGATGGGCAAGGAAGAGGCGAGAACCAGCTTAACAATATAAATAATATTTAATTAAATAAAAAGACACACACACACACACAGACACACAAACACATACAGGGCAGCTGCCCGTAATTCTCTCTCTCTCTGTCCCACTTCAGTCTCCAGTCAGCCTTTATTCCCATCTGAGCCTTGATTAGCCTGATTAGGGGCCGGGCGTGTAGCATCACGAACTGGCCCTGCCCTCCGCCCTGCCACAGTGGTTTATTAGGACAAAAACATGGAAGAGCTTTTGCCGCTTGTTGTATTATTACAGTGTAACAATCTCTCTCTCTTTCCTTGTCTCACAGGGTCGTCCTATGACACCAATCTATGCCATGGCTCATAATGTTCAGAGGATCCCAGCAGCTGCCGGTCTATATGGGGCTGGGTACATGCCTATAGCTGCCCACGCCAACTCTGCCACTCTGGCAGCACTGCAGAAGAATGCTGCCGTGGCAGCTGCAGCCTATGGAGGATACGCCGGATACATGCCTCAGGCCTTCCCTGCCACTGCCACCTTCCAGATGCCCTTTCATGATGTATACCAGACCTACTGAGATATCATCAATCAAAATGACCTGCATTTACCCATGCCAGAACAGACCAGCAGACCTTCACGCTACATCTATGAGGTCTGCTGGGTAATTCAACCACATTGAGTGAAACTGACATACAGTAGCAACATAAAAACAAACACTTTCTGACTTGTGTCTAGCTCCCTGGATGCCTTTAGATTTCTGCACAAGGTAATGCTGGCAGCAAGGATGTAAACCACTTTTCACTGATCCCACTCATAGACACCATGACATTAATCAAACTTCCTGGCCAAATGTTAGGAATCTAGACATGTGACCTAGACTTCTAATCTACTGATTTAGTCCAAAACCACTTGTATATGCTACTGATGAGCTTATCAAGATGCCCTGTACCCTATTTTCATCTCTGGCTGAGGTGGACCTTTGTTCTCTTTGTGTGATATATCTATGTGGACACAAACCCCTGCAATGTGACCAGAACCCCAGCCACTTTTCCCTCTAGACCAATGAGAAATTGCTGTAATTTGTCATGGAGATGTTCACCATTCCAAAGCCATCACACAACTTAACGAATGACAAAGCAATCTCATCTTCGCTCATAGTTCCTACTCAAATCCCCTCAAGAGGCATGTGACCTGATTGCATGTTTTATGATTCCTCAGAGGTCTTTAACAACCATGTTCATTAGTTTTGGTCTACTGTGTACTGGATACAGCAGTGGATTGACTCCGGGTGATATGTTAGTGCATTTATATGAAGAAATTTAGCATTTAAGACTTGCAGGATCAGACTTATTGACATATTACTGTCTTCCGCACACACTCCAGTGGATAGCCATTAGCCAGAGTATTTCTGTCCCTTTAGGACCACTGTACACCAAACACTCCTAATTCCACTCCTGTGCCTTCACGGCACAAGAATACTGAAGCAATGTTGTAGTATTTGTGGTCTTGGAGTGAGCATATTTAAAGCCTCTCCTTTCTTAAATACTTTTGTTTTGTGAAGAAAAAATATAAAACTGTAAAAAAGAACAAAAAAAAATTCAACAACTGCTGAGCAGGAGCTTCAACAACCACAGAAGTAGAAGATTTAAAGTGTTTCCTGAAAATGCTGTGTTTTGAGTTTATGACATATACATATGAAATGTTTTGTGTTTTGAAAATGTCGGAAATTTTCCATCCACTGAGTGCCCGCCTGCGAGTCTAGATGATAATATTTGCATTCATTTTATCTCCTTTACTGTTTTTGACATTTGTTTGCTTTTGCTATTTTATATTTAGGTTATTTTAAGATTGTAATATTTAGTTGTTTTTGTTGTCTGGAAGATGCTTTCTTTTTTAACTGGAAGATAATGATTTAAAGGGACAGTTCACCCCAAAATGAAAATTATCTCATCATTAACTCATCCTCATGATATCCCAGATGTGTATAACTTTCTCTCTTCAGCAGAACGCAAACAAAGATATTTAGAAGAATATTTCAACTCAACAATGCAAGTGAATGGGTGCCAACAATTTGAAGCACCAAAAAGCATATAAAGGGCAGCATGAAAGTAATCCATAAGGCTCCAGCAGTTCAGTGTATATCTTCTGAAGCGATATGATAGATGTGGGTGAGAAACACAATCTATTTTTCTATAGACTGTCCTCCCAGTCCAGTAGACGGCGATATTCACGAAGAATGCGAATCACCAAAAACAAAAGAAGAAGAATGTGAAAGTGGAGATTGACAGTAAAACTTTGATCCGTTTCTCGATCACACTTCTAAAGATGTACTTAACCACTGGAGTCGAATGGATTACTTTTATACTGCCCTTTATGTGCTTTTGAAGATTCAAAAATTGGGTCACCATTCACTTGCATTGTATGGACCTACACAGCTATAAGAGATAATCTTCTAAAAATCTTCATTTGTGTTCTGCAGAAGAAAGAAATTTGTACACATCTGGGATGGCATGAGGGTGAGTAAATGATGAGAGAAATTTCCTTTTTTTGGTGTACTATCCCTTTAAACAAAATGAATGTTTTTTTCTGTTTTAAAAGCAATTGTTCTTTCCACAACAGAGGAATGAGCCTCAGTGTTTACATTCTCAGAGGCAAAATGCATTTTAAGTAAGTAAGTTTTGAGAGTATTCAAAAACCTTTGCTGGACGAGACAGTTGTTGGGTGATAATATATTTTAAATGCACAAACTGGATGGATAAAAAGTAGCTGGGTTTAAGCTGCAGTATAGCATAATTTACAATGAAGTATTTCTGCTGACTGATATTGGCTGTGCTGGTGGTTTGTAGGTAATGACCAAACTGTGCATTGAGCAGCCTTTAGTTCTGTGTTTCCCAGCTACTGGCACTTTAATGCATCACTATCCAGTCTTGTAAAGTCTCATGTGCCTTCGGATCATTAGGAGAAAACCTAGTCTCCTTAATATTCCCTTTTGTGCCAATAATACAAATTACACTTGAAATACTGACCAATTTACAAAGGAACCAATGATGTTAGTGTTGTTCATTAACGTGGTCCTGAGATGCAGGCCAAGTAAACAATTTTGTTCATCCTCCTTTAGATGCCTGGAAACTCAGCCGACAGTCCATTCTGTTGTCTAGTTTGCTTCTTTAGTAGTGATATCCCTGCATTTTTGGAGATCACACTCCACGTGGTACGGTACAGGACCTGTTATTAATGTTGACTGTACTGAGGTGCACTTAAACATGTTTAGTGTGACCCAAAGTAATAAGTAGGCACTTTTGTTATTCTAGGGGTATTATAACTGGAATGAACTGGACCAAAATGAAACCAGGGAGCTCAACAGAGAACCTCTGTTAAAATTCTCATTGCTTTCAATGACTGCTGTATGTCATATGAATGTCCTCCTGGAGACTGCTGTATGCTACCACAGCCTTCAATAGGGCTGCGTATGTCACATCTGTGCCTTTATTCAGACTGCTGTCTGACAAAGTGACCTCTAAGAACACTGTTTTGTAATACCACAGTGCCTGTCATCTCCTTTTTTTTTCTCGTTCCTTTTCTTTCCGAAAGTTTTTTTTTTCTTCAATTTGTGTTATGCTGTTGCGTCTATTGTTCTGGGGGCTCTGAGTGATAGAGTTTTGCTGCTTTATTTGCTATTTTGCTTTCATTGAGTTGATGTTAAGTACAGCCTGTGTTTAGAAGAGACTGAGTGAAACTTGTTTTGGAGAAAATCTCAAGATACACAACCAAATAACAACAAAAAAGACAATCCACGGAGTTCACATCTTACTGGTTACACACCATGTACGCTTATGTGAGAGCCACACACATTTTCACAACCTGCCAATTGCGAGGACAGTGACTCTCAGTCACTCCACATGTTGTATGTGTGTGTGTGTCATGCCTTTATGTTAAAGTGAACCATCCGTTCTCTCTATTAAAATATTTAATTATAAGTAAAACAGTCAGGATATATTTAATATATACAGTACATTATTTTTGTGTATGAAGAACGAGAATATGCTATAATATATTTTAAGGCTATTTTTACATCTATACATGCTTTGTTTAGAGTTAAACAACTACAAAACATGTTTTTGGTTTGTATTTTTTTGGCCAGTGTTCAATGGGGTGTAAACTAATGTAAGAGAGAGAGTGTGTGTATGTGGGCGGGTTTGGGTGGTTTACGAGGAAAATTTTTTAGGTTACAAACTGGTAATTACAAGGGTATTATGCTATAAATATGGTTTATGAGGACAATTCTAGTGTCCCCATAATTCAAATTGCTTAAAAAACATACTAAACCATGTTTTATTGAAAATGTAAAAATGCAGAACGTTATTTGTGAGGGTTAGATTTAGGGGTAGGGTTATGGGATAGAATCTATAGTACATACAGTATAAAAATCATTATGTATATGTAGAGTCTTCATAAGGATAGCCACACCAACATGTGTGTGTGTGCATGTTTGTGTGTGTGTGTGTGTGCGTGTGTGTGTGTGTTAAAAATACCAGTTGTGGATATATAAAAGTGGATAAAACTCGCCAGTTTGGAGTCAACGCTGGCCCAAATTGACCATGCATTCATTGGCAAAACATGTTTTCTTTTTTGTGATCATTTCATAAACACTACATGTGTAGAATTTTGGTTTTCCTTTTTATGACTTGTTTCTTGTTACTAAAAAAATAAACGAACAAGACAGTGTGACCTTGGCTGAGGACATTTAGATAATGCAGAATATTATTGCCAAAATATTCTTATCTTTCCTGTTTTTTAGATCTTCTTAGAACTGTTTTCTATCTTAGATTGCTTGTTAAAGGCTTTTTGGCATTGTTGTATTTATAGCAGTAGTAATAATGTAATAAAGCAGTAATAAAGCATTTTCAAAAAGAAGAGTAAAATCTGTGCTTGTCTTTCGTAAACGCTTCCCTCTTTTCTCTCTGCTGTCCATTCACACACAACACAGATCATTTAAAAAAAAATCTAACTAAAATAATTAATGCAAATTTATTAAATTTAACCTGCAATGAGAGTTCTCCTTTTCTGATGATCCAGTGTACCAAACGGTTCGACGATGCAACTCCAGTTGTACCACAAGAGGGAAGCCATACAACATGAGTCACGACCAGAAGAAGGTTTTCAGTGCTGGGATGGAATCAAAAACAAAGCCCTTCTGATATAGAAGCCTACAAGGTTAGCATAGACTAGCGTAACATGGCTCATCATTTAATGAACAAAGTGTCTATTTACACTAAGTACAGATAGCACATCTTGTTGGCTGAGGCTATTTACACTAACTCTGCCCATCACTGCTCAAACCAAACTCAAGTCAGCCACAACAGATTTATTTGGGGTCAACTGCTTATTAAATGAAGGCGGCATATTTGTATTTTTCGTGATGAGGCAGAGACATTACACTGGTTAATGGGTAAGACATTTAGTGGATTAAGAGATTGGATAACTAAGTGAATATATGTGGTCCAATAGTCTTGTGGAAACAGGATTTTATGGCAAACTGGGCAGCTGTAGTAGATCTGGGTGTAATGATGTGTATGTTTTGTCACGCTGGAGATCCGTGTTCAAATCTCACCCCTTGACATCCTATTTCCCGTGTCTCTACTCTTAATATTTCCTATAATACTACTTATAGTAATAAATAAAAGAGATTCCTCAAAGCGATTTGGCCACAGTGAAGGTCGTGGAGTTGAGAGAATGATTTGATCTGGATAAAATTAACAATGGTTTTACTGAAGTAATATTGTAGTAATCATGTGTTTTGGTGGAAACTACTCTGTTGACCAATAGTTTGGAATAATGTACGGATTTTGCTTTGCAGATCTTTGGCATTATAGCTGTCAGTTTGTCCAGGTGACATTTCACCCCAAACTTCCTGTAGCACTTGCCATAGATGTGACTGTCTTGTCGGACAGTTCTCACGCACCTTACTGTCTAGATGATCCCACAAAAGCTCAATTGGGTTTATATCCATAACACTCTTTTCCAATGATCTGTTGTCCAATGTCTATGTTTCTTTGCCCACTCAAACCTTTCCTTTTTGTTTTTCTGTGTCAAAAGTGGCTTTTTCCTTGCAATTTTTCCCATAAGACCTGCACCCCTGAGTCTTCTCTTTACTGTTGTACATGAAACTGGTGTTGAGCAGGTAGAATTCAATGAAGCTGTCAGCGGAGGACATGTGAGGCATCTATTTCTCAAACCAGAGACTCTGATGTACTTATCCTCTTGTTTAGTTGTACATCTGGTCTTCCACATCTCTTTCTGTTCTTGTTAGCGCCAGTTGTCCTGTGACTGAAGTGTAGTGTCCTTAGACAGTCAAAGACTGTAGTGTACACCTTAGTATGAAATCTTCACTTTTATTGTCAATTTCAAGCATTGTACAGCCTTCATTCCTCAAAACAATGATTGACTGATGAGTGTTTGCCAATTTTTACCTAATATTGACCTTAAGACATTGTGTACTGTGGCAACTC
The DNA here is from genome assembly GCA_032164185.1 of Moxostoma hubbsi. Taxonomy (NCBI): domain Eukaryota; kingdom Metazoa; phylum Chordata; class Actinopteri; order Cypriniformes; family Catostomidae; genus Moxostoma; species Moxostoma hubbsi. The sequence goes on along the minus strand of JAVLUX010000012.1, from coordinate 44,105,703 downwards.
AAAAACAAACACAAAGACAATGTTACGCTTCATTTAATGAACCAAATAGCTTTCAACTGTGTTTGATATAATGGCAAGTCATTTTCTAGTACCAAATTAGCAATTTAGTATGATTACTCAAGGATAAGGTGTTGGAGTGATGACTGATGTCTAGATTTTATCAAAAATAACTTTTTCAAATAGTGATGGTGCTGTCTTTTACATCATTAACGTCCTGACTATACTCTGTGATCAGTTGAATGTCACTTTGGTGAATAAAAGTACCAATTTACTACCAAAACAGCAAAATCTGTACATTATTCCAAACTTTTGGCCGCCAGTGTATATAGCTCTGATGTACTAACCATGGTGTTACTAGAGTAACGTTGTTAATAGTAGTTAATTGTAACCATGTTTAATTTTGATTTTGTAGTTACTGTGATTTAACTAGAAAAATACCATGGTGATACTATGGTTACTGCAGTAAAACCATGGTTGAGTTTTGTAACGTAGGGGTAGGGGTTGGTGTAGGGTGTCTGTAGGACTCCAAATAAACACAATAAAAATGCTGCAGTGATACCACTATATTGTATGTTATTATTTAAACAGGGGTGTAAGAGTATCTACCACTATTTGCACTTGAGTACAAATAGCATCTAACACTGGGGTTCTCAATGGGGGCATTCAAAGTGAACCGGGGACATTCAAAGGATGCCAGGGGGTGCTGAGAGCAAATTAGAGAGGGGGGCGTTAGGTTACAAATGGGGGGCATTTATCAGTCATAATAATCAAATCTAATGTCAAGTTCCTACCATATCAGTTGGTTCATCTGATTTTGAAGTCTATCGATCAGATCTATCTGGTTTAGCAGCGTCAAATACACAGGTGGAGGCACTTCGGCAAATGCACCTGTAAAGCTCTGTAGATGGATCAGTCTCAATGGACAGAGCAGCGTGAGCGCAAAGCTCTTGAAGTTTGAAATCTTAACTCACAGCTTTGGGGGAATCAGTGAGAAGCAAGGCGCGAGGAGCAAAAACCATTTGAATTCTCAGACATCTACATCACCATTCTTGAATTTACTATAGTAACACTTACCTTACTATAGGCAGAAATAGATTGATAATAAATATTATCATATCACTACTTCAGGTATATTAAATTTGTCATAGGGTACATTAGGGGAGTGAGGGAATGTAATACATTTTTGTTACAACTTATAAATATTTATATTTTGTATTTTGTGTCATCGTACACCTGTAACACAAATGCCAGCGTTGCAGATTGTTTATGAATTGGGTTGTTAGAAGACATCTCTGGTGAGTCAAACACCTGCTAAGCAAACAGGAGCATTGCAGTTTTGTTTCCTTTAAAGTCATCTTTTTCGGAGAGATCAAGTAGGAATATGGCACATCCGATTTGAATGGAACGCAGCAATAGCCCTCCATCTGCTTGAATTCATGAAACGCAAGGTTTGGTCTCACATTCATGACACGTAAGCCTTGGGGCAAAAAGAAAAAAGGTTGAGAACGCTATTTTGACTTAGTGCAAAGATGATGCTTTTTGTAGCTTTTTACACTTACTGAAAATAGCATCTTTCACTATTTGAATAGCCTCAGCCTTTAATGAATTATCGACCTGTCCCCTAATCTTCAACATGTTTTACGCTAAACAATCTTTTTGGAGTGAACTATGTGTGGAGTTTACTATGATAAAATTGCTGTTTTATAATAGAAAGCTTGGATGATTTTACGACCGGAAGGTGTCTGTTTATCTCTATTCATTTGTATAGCATCAGCAAACTGACATAAAATGCTGGTTGACCGTTACAGCCGTTATGCTCTCTCCAATGATAGAACCGTGAAGTTTGTTATCAAAGTACTATAAGATCTCTGTCTAAACCCTGTGCTCGTGGTAGACTTGGGTAGCAATTTTAAACCGAAACTATCGGGTTTTGTTTTAACATGCATATCTAGGACAGTGAGTTATTTCCTCTTTCCTCTTTATTACGATAAAACCTTGGGAATTGCCACGGACTGCAGTCAATTTTCCCTTTCAGTCCAACTAATGCCAGAGAAACAGTTTGAAGAAATGTAGCTGAGCAAGTAAGGTAAATTCAGTATAATTATAGCAACTTACCCGAATAATATCCCTTCGTATTACCACATCCAGTTTACAGGCACATACTTTTGAAGACAACTCGCCCCCTTGAGTATGGAGGTCACCACCACATTCAAGCAAGGATGCAGCTCACTGGACTGCGCATGGGCAATCTAATCTGAGTATGCATACTTCTGTGAACAGTGGATAAAAGATAAATTTATAATAAAGTTAAATATTAAGTGGGAAAACTTGGTAGCTTTTATGTAAAGTGAGGCACTTTTTTTAAATTCTCATGGATTATAATAATTATCATGATATTTTAAGCTAACATGTCATGATGATGTCATACCACAGTTAGAGCCTGGATGTGTCCTATTAGTCTAATATTTGCTTTGTTATTGGACAAATATGAGGTTACTATACATATGCTACCTTATAGGTAATGTGGTGTAGCAACAACAAGCAAGCATGAGTAAGCATGTGTATATTATTTCGTATGTGTGCAAGCTGTAACAGTAGGCTATAAACTCAAACCCAGTTTTAGGTGGCATTTGCTTTACTGTACTTCTCTAGCTGGATTGGGCTTGGTTAAAGGAATAGTCCACCCAAAAATATGACGCTCCAAAAAGCACATAAAGGCATCATAAAAGTAACCCATATGACTCCAGTGTTTTCATCCATGTTTTCAGAAGTGATAGGATAGGTTTGGGTGAGAAACAGATCAATATTTAAGTCCTTTTTTTTGACAGAAATCCTTCTCCCTGACCAGTAGGGGGCGATATGCATGAAGAATGTGAATCACCAAAAACACAAGAAAAAGAAAGTGGAAGTTAAAGTGGAGATTGCCTGAGCAGGGAGGAGAATTTGTAATAAAAAAATACTTAAACGTTGACCTGTTTCTCACCCACACCTATAATATCTCTTCTGAAGACATAGATTTAACCACTGGAGACGTACTTTTATGCCGACTTGTGTGATTTTTGGAGCTTCAAAATTTTGGCACCCATTCACTTGCATTGTATAGACCAAAAGAGCTCAGAAATTCTTCTAAAAATATTCATTTGAGTTCAGCAGATGAAAGAAAGTCATGCACATCTGGGATGGTATAATGGTGAGTAAATGATGAGAGACTTTTCATTTTTGGGTGTACTATTCCTTTAAGCTGGTTAGGACTGAAAGGCCACCTTGGGCCAATACGAGACAAACTACCAGCTTGACCAACTTCAATCAGGGAATGGACTGAATTGTAAGACCACAGTTCTTGTGAAAAGAGTTCCTTGGTGTTTTAAAGTATATAATCATCACATTGAAATTATATGAAATATTGATTTGATACATTTACAATAAGGGGGGCTAAGAGTTTATGCATATGGCAGATGCAATTATCCAAAGGGAATGGTGCATTCAAGCTATACTGTATATTTTACGTAAGCAAGTCTTGCCTAATGGTTTAAAATAGTTTTAAATCTCGCGCAGGCCAGATAGATAGATGGCTAGATAGACTGACTGACTGACTGACTAGAATAGAACGATTGATAGATATTATTATATTAGTTGGCTATATTTTTGTATGTTGTTTGCACTCTCTGAAAGCTTGGTTGTTTCTTTGGAGTTGCTGCTGAACACTTCTGCGCTGTTAAATGCAACTCAAACAAAACCGTTGAAAAAAAAGATGAAATTACATGACTTTTCAACTTTTTTATATCAGAGTAATATAAAATAGGTCACACTGTACATTAGTCTTATGCCATATTATTGTGTTCATTAGGCTTTCATAAGCAGTGCATAAAAACTGAATAAAACTGAACATTAAATGTGTTTTACAGGCAGACATGACTGGATTCTCAATGTCTCACTGGACATGAAAAGTACCAAAACAAATGGCCATAAATGAAACCCCCTGTGCTCACAAAACTTTTATGCTGCCTTTGAACACTAATAATTCATAAGTCATACTCTTGAGAACAGTGTGGTTGCACAGTGCAATGATAACGATGTTTAAGATATGTTTCTTAATTCCTCAGTCAGACCATAGACTGAGATTTTCCCACATGACGCTCATCCTCTGAGTACCGCCGGAACTGTTCACCCAGCAATGGCTCGAGGCCCTCAGCTGAGTGGTAAGAGCGTGCCCGGACAGCACACCCGATGACTCCGCCCACCACAGCCACAACAAGCACCACGGCAACAATTGCTATGGTGATGATCTCTGAGACAGTGTAGGGTCGTGCTGGAGAGGGAGAGAATGACACATGAGTCCCAAACTATGGTTAGATTGAACATTTATATATATGAGATAAATAACAGATTTGAGAATTATATTGATATTAAGTTGTGCTTTATATATATATATATATATATATATATATATATATATATATATATATATATATATATATATGTGTGTGTGTGCGTGTGTGTGTGTGTGTGTGTGTGTGTAAAAAGAGATTTGAAAACAGTACTCAGTCAGAATTACAAGATAAAGTCAATAATATGAGATAAAAAGTCAAAATTATGAGATACTAGGTCAGAGTTATGAGATAAAGTCAAAAATATGAGATAAAAAGTAAAACATATGAGACAGAAAGTCAAAATTATGAGATACTTAATCAGAATTATGAGATAGTCAAAATTATGAGATACTAAATCAGAATTATGAGATAGTCAAAATTATGAGATACTAAATCAGAATTATGAGATAGTCAAAATTATGAGATACTAAATCAGAATTATGAGATAAAGTCAAAATTATGAGATACTAAATCAGAATTATGAGATAGTCAAAATTATGAGATACAAAATCATAATTATAAGATAAAGTCAAAATGATGAGATACTAAATCAGAATTATGAGATAAAGTCAAAATTACGAGATACTAAATCAGAATTATGAGATAGTCAAAATTATGAGATACAAAATCATAATTATAAGATAAAGTCAAAATGATAATATACTAAATCAGAATTATGAGATAAAGTCAAAATTATGAGATACTAAATCAGAATTATGAGATAAAGTCAAAATTATGAGATACAAAATCATAATTATAAGATAAAGTCAAAATGATAATATACTAAATCAGAATTATGAGATAAAGTCAAAATTATGAGATACTAAATCAGAATTATGAGATAAAGTCAAAATTATGAGATACAAAATCAGAATTATGAGATAAAGTCAAAATTATGAGATACAAAATCATAATTATAAGATAAAGTCAAAATGATAATATACTAAATCAGAATTATGAGATAAAGTCAAAATTATGAGATACTAAATCAGAATTATGAGATTGTCAAAAATATGTGATAAAATAATTCTGAGATAAGAAATCTAAATTATGGGATAAAAAGTCACATTATGAGATTATTTATTCTTGTATTATTTGGATTTTAATATCATAAGTTAGAATTTTTATCACACAATTTTGACTTTTATCTCAAAATTATGAATTTGTATCTCATAGTTATGACTCACCAAAGCACTTTTTGTATGTGGTGTAAAAGGGCTCGCATACACAAAAGCCAGGAAAGCTAGTTTAATTAGCTTTATAAATGGTTGGCTGTGTAGGTATGGGGTTCATTTAGATTATTGTGATCATGTATGATATCTCTAGTAACTCACTTGGCCACTGAACCTCATAGGTGTAGCCCAGGTTGTCTGGGGCACTGACAAACATTTCTGCATTTCTGATTGGTGGCCAGAAAGGAACCATGTTGAAGTCTCTGTTGTGACCAATAGGAGCATTTTCCTCAGGATAGACCACTGTACCTGCTGCATATGCACAGAAAGGTGCAGGTTAGGATGATGCCTGTATCTGCAGCATGACACTGTGTTTTTTGTTGTGTGTGTTTGTGTGTGTGTGTGTGTGTGTGTGTGAGTGTTTACCAGCACTGTGTCTCTGAAGCCATTCATCAAAGATGGCATCGGTGAAAGTGTGAAGCAGGACAAAGATGGGGTCGTTTGGTGACAAGTGAGTCTGTCCACCTGTGCCATTAAGAAACAAATGAGCCAGGTTGTGCAGACTCCTGACCACTGGATCATAGTTGCCCTGGGGAGCACTGTAACCTAGTGACAAAACAGAGCACTACTTACAAGTCTCATCAGTTCTCTATAAGTTCTAAAATACTGCAAAGTGTTTGATGCATGTCATTTGTTTGTGTGTACATCAGTCACAACTTACAAGTCATTGCATAGATATAAAATATCACAAAATATAAAATATTTATGGTCATAATATAAATAATTTGACCAATATATCTATTGTATTATAATTTGAAACCTAAAAAAAAATCATTTTGTGTTGTCCTTTTTTTCTTTTATGTTTTGAAAATAGTGCTTGCGCTACTGTTCGTTAAATAAATGCCATTTGGTTTGATATTTTGTTATGTAACATAAAGGTATTTCTGCACCTTTAAGTCTGGCTTAAGTCTTTAAATGCATTTTTGTGACCACTGTATGTCAAATAGCTTTGTTAAGAAATTGTGTTATTTGCTGCTGAGTGTGTATCATACCCTCGACAGTATTTCTGAAACTCTGAGAGGAAGTTGAGTAGTAGGGTGGTGTGTCGAAAGTGTTCAGCTCTAGACAGTCGATGACATCCTGTGGTTCTGGTAATCTCTGGACCATGGGTCGAGCCACATTACCAGCAGGGTTTCTCAGGATTGGACTTGTCTCTGTACCTGGACACACACCAGGCAGAGAAAGTTGCTAAATGTTCTCTTTATAACATCCATCTATCTAAATGGATTGCAAGAAAGAAGCCACGTAGTATTGAATATACTAATAAAGGGGTTTTCTACCTTTTCATTTTAAACCTTGCCTATAACTTTCGAATAATTCCATATTCCATATGTTCCTTAAATTGATGTACATTCACATTTTCATATTATATAGATGTACATTTACATACATTTTCTGCATGTTACTTACATGTAAAGGAAATAGTCATCTTTTATCATTTACTCATCCTTGTGTTGTTCCAAACCCATATGACTTTCATTCTTTTGCAGAACACAGAAGGAGAAATTTAACATTTTCAGTGGTGTTGAGTAAGGTACACAAAAAGTAATCGATTACAAATTACTAATTGTAATCAGAGTACTGATTTTACTGACTGAATTATTAAAAAGTAATCACATTACTAATGACTATTAAGTTACTCTTTTAACAGAAAAATTGTTTTTTTCCTCTCAACAAATTCAAAATAATGTATATATTTCCTCCTGGTTCATTGTCACCTCTCCTTAAAGATAAAAAAGGACCCAAAAGTGCCATAAAAATAGTCCATGCAGTTTGTGCATCATACTCTAAGTCTTCTGAAGGTATAAGGGATAAACAGCTCTTCTGAAATCATTTTTTTTTTTTTTTTTTTGCAAAAATCATGACATCCATTGATAAACTCTGTGAGAGAAGCTTGTCCAAAATGGCAGTTGAGTTTAAGGGATAACTTACATTGTGTTTATCACTAAACAACACAAGTTCTTGTATGAACATGTGAGCCACTGTGAACTATCCAGTGCCACTGTATTGGAAAGAAAGATACTGTATTCATTAAATCATCTCCATTTGTGTTCTGCATTGGAAAAAAAAGTCATATAAGTTTGGAACAACTAGAAGGTGAGGGTGAGTTATGACAGAATTGTCATTTTTGGGTAAACTATTCCTTTAATACATTGGGAAAAACAATGAAACATTTAGTTGACTAACTTTAGCATTGGAGGAATTAAATTTACTATTGTATATTAGATTAACTAAATTTAAATTAAACAATAATGAACTGACCCCCTGCGGTATTGCCTGAAACCCCCTAGGGGTCGTGGGCCCCCTGTTGAAGACTTCTGGTATGATATACAGTTTGTCTGCTATTCTGACTGAGTCATGTACTTGCAAATATGATCACATGACGCTAATCGTTTGCCCATATAAGGTTTTATCTTTCTTCTCAGCTCTCGAATGCCTTGAAGGATTAGTTCAAACAGCATGTGAGCAGTCTTAGGTCTTGGAATGCATGTGTGTGTGTGTGTGTTTGTGTGTGTGTCTGTGTGTGTGTGTGTGTGTGTGTGTGTTTGTGTGTGTTTGTGTCTGTCTGTGTGTGTGTGTGTGTGTGTGTGTCTGTGTCTGTGTGTTTGTGTGTGTGTGTGTGTGTGTGTGTGTGTGTGTGTGTGTGTGTGTGTTTCACTGTTGCAGATGGTCTCCAATGTTTCACACTCCCCCACACTCTCACAGATCCACCACGGAGAGAACACAAAATTAGCCGTGTGTTTTTGCAGTATTTGGTGTGTTGCAGAGAGGCTGTATGAGTGATTGGTATGTTGAGAGAGTATGTCTTACTGTTGCAGATGGTCCCCAGTGTTTCATACTCCTCCACACTCTCGCAGATGACTCTCCACTGAGAGAATACAGAGTTGGAACTGATACCATTTGTGTCAAAGCTGCTTCTGGCTCCCAGCAGGTCATCAGTACAGATATCACACTCACTGCCTCCGATAGCAAAGTTCCAGTACGGCAGGGCAAACGACGGGTCCCCCAGCATGTCCTACACACATGCACCATGTACCATTAGCTGAGCCCTCTATCAATGGGGAATAGCTGGGATTTCTCCTGCTACAAGATTAATTGCTCTTTATTTAATTACTGGAATATTAGGTTATTTTAAATTGTGCACTGTAATTTTTCCCTCATTATAAAAAGTTTTACACAAGAAGTTTTACACTTATCACGATCATATGATCACCAGCTGAACACATCTCACTGTATTACTCCAAATTCCCTTGTTGATGGACGCTTTTGCACACAGAATACATTAATCATGGCTGACTGTGAATAGGAGTATTTCTACAATGGCACTGGAAACTGAAATCTTGCTTTGATGTTGCATCCACTGCACTAGGTGTCAGTATAAGTGGCTGTTTATGTCACCGGTCCTACTCGACCCTCCCCGAGCGGGATTCGAACCGGTGATCCCTGGCATGGGAGTCGGACACACTAGCAAGGAGTATATAAAAGCCATGGCCTCTAGCCTCGGTCGCTAGTGTGTCTCTTAAAGCTAGGAGAGTGAGGTTTATACACTAAACAGGTATCACATACCAGCTGACTACCATTACACTCATCAATCCTAAACCTCCCTCCAATCTGGGTCACGGCACCAGTGTCATCGGTCCTACTCGACCCGCCCCCGAGTGGGATTCGAACCAGCGATCCCTGGCATGGGAGTCAGATGCGATAACAAGGAGGCTAGAAAAGCCATGGCCTCTAGCCTCGGCCGCTAGTGCATCTCTTAAGGCAAGGAGAGTGAAGTTTACACACTGTACAGCTATAACATACCAGCTGGCTACCGTTACATTTTTTTGTTTTTTTCTTTCATTTGTTTACTGACGTAAAATGTGCTAAACTGACATCTCTGACCATTGAAAAAAACACGTTCAGTCTGAACAGTGATCCGAAAGTCCCAAACATCTGCCATACAAGCCGGCGAAACAAGACATTTTCATAGGTGTGTGCACATTTAATAGGCTTTGTATAATCAATTATTCATCTGATTTGGGTCACCTGCATGTCTTTTTCCAGTTGCAGCAAGTGGTACCGATGCCAGGTGACGAATCCGGGTCCTTCGTGAGAGAAATCCACACCTCCAAAACTCTGCTGGCCTGGACCCATGTAAGTCTTGCCGACCGAATAGTAGTGGGTCCAAACAAAGTAATTATAGATGGTGATATTCTCACATTGGGCACTCCCTCCTTCCGGCCCAAAAATCTCCTGATAGCGACGGGTACAGATGACCAGGTCGGGATGGACGGTTCTTTTGGCCTGGTCCAGAGCATTCACAAATGATCTTTTCTCATCAGCAGACATTTGCATGACGTTACGTCGCACTGAGTACACATGAGAAACAGAGATAAATATGTAGCCATATGGGGAGATGATGTGTAGTGTGTTTATATATGCTATTTATATCCAGTGCTCTCTGATTCATCTATAGCGTCATTCTGCGATCAAATATTTTTAGATAACAACCTCTAAACTCATATTTGACCATTGTCTCGGGCAACTCATTTCTAAAACTGTGCTAGTTTCATGTCTATCATATCACTTCTCAGTCTCTTTTTTCATATAATCAGATTATTTCAACTCAAATCAATATTTCATGTCCATTTACTTGGTAAATAGCCATGTAATTAGTGAGATAATGTACTGCCAGCTGGTCATTATGGCAAAATAAACCCCTTCAGGATAAAGAAGATAAGACACAATCACCATGTCAGGTTTATTGTGTGATAATGAATGACTGACTGTACATACCCCCTAATATATCTGTATATAAGGGACTGACTGCACATTATCCCTTACATTTCACGCTGTCAGGTTTATTTTACATCAATGATTGTATATTACTGACTCTATATTATCCTTTACGTCTCCCTATATTCTGGATTATAGTGAAGGATGGCTTACGCTGCTGTATTTGAGTGTGTGTATGTTCATCCTCACCCACAGTGATTCTTTGATCACAGTTTGGCCCTGTCAGACCATGTCGGCATCGCCCACAGTTAAATCCACTGAAGTTTGCGTTGCATTGGCAAGCTCTGTTAAAGAACCGTAGTGGCCATTGTTCTCGGTCGTCCCTCCCATCGTGGGGATACTGAGGCCCATGTGGGCGGCGGTCAGCAATAATGGACACACACTGACCTCTCCCAGTCCTGGAACCACACTCATCATTGGGCAGTTCTGAAAGTGATGGGCAGCAGGTGCCATTCAGGAGACCTTCTTGTGTCACACACTGACGTGGAAACTGAGCGTACGTCAGCACAACGCACATAAAAATTAAACACACACTCTTCCACATCCTGTAAAGAGATATTCAGTATGTAACAACATTCATTAAATAAGACATATAAGTGCATAGATTGTGCAAGTTAACTGATTTAACAGACGAAAGTTTAGTTGCCGAAAATTCTGCTTACCGATATTCAAACCACTACCCCTAGTGGCCGAAGCTGGAAGTGTTTTTGGTGTGGAATGTCCACAGGGTGGCACCAAAAGCGAGTTTTATTTTTACTTAAATGTAAATGATGTAATACAGTCAGCAGGAATGGATATTTGATTAACTCTACCCCAGAACCCAAATCCAAGATCCCAACCCTAAGCCTAACCACCAGAAATGTAAAAATGTAGTTTTAGAGTAAAAGTGCAACCTACAAATCATGCACACCTTTGATTATGTGAATGCGATTACTTCCTGGTTTCCACAGGACTCGAACCCATGTCAAAGAGCAAACACGATTTCTTCCTGATTTCCGCTAGACCAAAACTCATGTCACAGAGATTGCTCACACAACAGGCTATCAGTATCACAGGGAAAGGTGAACATGTTTGAAATGATGCAAAAATATCTGTGGACGGCGCTTTCAGTTATTCTGCAGAATGGAGTTGATTTCAGGGATCAAACATTCAAAAGCAGTATGTCGATTTCCTGTGTAATCATGTGAGATTTACAGTGAACATTATGCATTGATCATAAAAAAAATTGCAGTGCTTTTCAGTTTATTCACACAGTTATTTCTCTTCAACTATTCACATACAACACTGCAAATATAAGTTTCTTATTCTGTATTATTGTTTGTTTTCCAGTAAAAATATGTAATCATCCCTAAAACAATGTACATTTACTTGAGAAGCAAAATTGCTAAGATAGTAACTTGTTTTCACATAATACATATTGTATATTTGTTTTTTTTTACCCAATTGGCAAATGTATTTAGTTTTTTGTCTTGCGTTAACTTACTAATTTTTTTTTTAAGTTTGGAAGGATTTTTTTTTTTTTTACTAGAAAATAAGCAAAAATACTGTGGAAGAAAATATGTTTCCTCTGAAATTAGATAAATTAGGCATAAAGAAAAACATATTTTATAGTAATGCAACCTAAATAAGCTCTTGAAATAGCCTAATCCACTGTGGTTAAAAAATGTTGTGAGAAGGAAAAAAAACACAAAAATGATTTTATCTGCAAAATACACTGAAAAAGTGGTAACCTGCAATTATTCCCTCAAGAAGGTTTTTCTACTTGTTCTAACCCATAAAAACTTATTTTGTTTGTGTTATCTAATTTGTCAAGCTGATTAAGTCTGATTAAACACATTTTTTTTTACTTGAGTTTATATAGGTCTTACTGTCTTACAACATGCAGAACAGTTTTAGGTTGCCTGACAATATATATATATAAATATATATATTTATTTTTTGTATTTTTTTTTTAAATGTAAGTGGAATCTAATGAAGCAAGAAAGCTTATGAGATCAGCACAGGAATGTGATAAGCAAGATCCGTACTTACAGCAACATACTCAGAAACATAAGAAATGTATTAACCTCAAACTGAAACAATGGAAAGTATCAGTTCGTTTTGTTTTCCCTCTTATTAATGTGTAGTTTTGATTTATAGTTTTATGAAGTACAGGCTTGCCATTGTACAGTAGTGTTTTAGAAACTTCTTAAGATTCCTCCTGTTCTAATTGTTCTAACACAAATGTTAAAACCTCAAACTGTCAAACTTATTACTAAGTATTTTTTCCACTGTGTAAACCCACACGCATAAATCTAATGTTTTTTTTTTTTTTTTTTTTTTTTTTACAAAAATCATGGAAATCATGTAGTTAATCGATTTTCCATCTTTGGGTGGCATAAAATAACCCGATATATACATAATATACACACACACACACACACACACACACACATACATCCCATTATTAATTCTAAATAAAAAAATATACATAAAAAAAACTTCTTTTTAAAATGTTGCCTTCAACCACTGCACTAATTTAAAGCGTAAATAAAGTTACAAAAGTAAAGTTAATACCTTATGTCATCCGTTCTCTCTCACACACTCTCTCTGCTGTACAGTAGTGCCCCCCTGTGCCGCCCACTGGCCAACTCTTTTATGCGTACACCCCTCCTGACTGCTCTCATCTGTCTGATCCCTTCATCCCGTGATCAGCAGCCAGTGGAGAGAGGGAGAAGAGGAGAGAGAGAAAAGATTCTATAGTTTTCTTTTTACTTCAATGAATGTGACTCTTCATTTGCGTCTGTATTGCTTTATGACTGCATTGACCTTTTCAGAAGTCTGATAGATCAGGAGTCTCTCTGGCTTTCATAAAATTATGAGGCAAAATACTGGTCAGAAACAAAGTGCTTACAAAAGAAACGAGGAACAGTGAGAGGGGTTTGTACAACAAAGAAAGAAGACATAACATTTGAACCCTTTTTATTCTGTAATACATTTCAAACCTTTCAAATTCTTTACAAACTTGAATGAAATTGGATATAGGTTTACAAGTAAATGGACACGAGATTTAGTTTAACTCATTAAAGTTACGTGAATTGCAATTGTACTTTGGCTTCATCAAGTTGCATCAGTTTCATGATGATTTGAGGACAAAACATGGAGACATCAGCACAATAGACATTGATACAGTTCTGGTTTCTTCATTTTCCTCCCTGTGTTCTTTAAATGCAAAAGCCAGACAATGTTAAAAAATATGCTCTACTTTTCCCCTAATAATGGGTCATTTTACTGTATTGTAAATAACACGCACTGTAAAAAATAAATTGTTGAGTCAATTAAAAAAAAAATTTTTTACCCCACTTTATACTCCAAGCTTTATAATGGGAGTGAATGGTACCTTAGATTTTGAAGCCCAAAAAGGTGCATCCATCCATCAAAAAAGTAATCCATACGACTCCAAGGGGTTAATAAAGGCCTTCTGAAGCTTTAACAATATCCATATTTATAACTTTATAAACTAAACACTGGCTTCCGGTAATGGCTGTCCGCACGTTCACGAGATTTGAGTTCTGGCATATGACGTAGGCGTAGCGTAAGCTCCGGTGAGAAGTGACGAACGCAGAAGCGCAGCGGATAGAGGAAGGCAGTGAACATGTGGACGGCCTTTATTAACCCCCTGGAGCCTTATGGATAACTTTTTTGATGGAAGGATGCACTTTTTTGGGCTTCAAAATCTAAGGTACCATTCACTCCCATTATAAAGCTTGGAAGAGCCAGGATATTATTTAATATAACTCTGATTGTGTTTGGCTGAAAGAAGAAAGTCATATACACCTAGAATGGCTTGAGGGTGTGTAATTTATGGGATGATTTTCATATTTGGGTGAACTAACCCTTTAACAATAATATTTATGTTGAACTGACATACCATTAAAGTGGAGTCATCGAACAATGTTTTGAGACAACTAAATAATCCATTGACAAAACTGTTTATTTTAAGTTGTGTGGATTTAACACCAACAAACTGTTTGGTTAGACAACTTTGTTAAACTTGTTGGGACAGCATTTGTGATATTGTCTAATATGTGTTTTGACGTAGATTCAGAGGACCTCATGTTTCTTAGTATCAAAGATCTCACAATAAATGAGGATGAGTTACTTGACACCGAATTGGTTTGATTCAACAAATGTTTTTAAGTTAACTCAACTAAAATAACAAGTTGAAACAATGACAACTTAACATTTGACATTTTTAAGGCGGTTAGTTACTCAAAAAAACATGTTGATACAACTAAACACCAAAATTATTTTTTACAGTGGAGTGACGTTGCTCTCAACCATTCAATACATACATGTAATGGGATTACATATTTAAAATACTAAATATAAGTAACTGTATTCCACTACAGTTACAATTTAAATCATTGGTAATCAGAATACAGTTACATTTAAATTACATTTTATTTTGATAATCAAGAGATTACTTTGCTTTTTCTTGTCATTTGTTGAACACTCTGGGGTTTTGAAGTTTGAAGCATCAAAAATAGTTAACCTTGTGTAAATTGTCATGTGAACATTTAGCGCCATGCTAAGCTAAACTGCTATTTCTTGCCTTTACATATATCTGTAATCAGATGCGATTATATTTTATAATGAATTCTATGATGAAAATGCACATTGGAGCATAAATATTCTATAAATTAATTTAAATGTAGTTTTCCTGTAAAAATATCAAAAAAATCCTTAAAACAAGATACATTTACTTGAGTAGCAAAACTGCATGAGATATTTAGGCTTTTTTCAGAGAATGTATTTTTACAGTGAAGTGTATTTTCTTACATTATTTACTTGTCTATAGTCAAAAGTAGTGGAAAAAAATCTGCCAGTTCTGAAGAAGTAATCCAACCTACTGACCTTGAGTAATGCAATGGAATACTTTACAAATGACATTTTACAGCATGTATTCTGTAATCTGTTGTAGAATAGTTTTTAAAAGGAACCTTCCCAACCCTGTACAAACAGTACACTCAATCATTTACACAAACACGCACACACATACACACACACACACACACACATTTAGAATTCATGCACATGTAGAATACTCTTAAAGTCAGCAGTGTTAAATAACGGAGGTTCTGAGGTCATGGGATGAGTTTTTCTCTGTGGAGTCCAGTGGGCTAGTTTCCATAGCAACGTCCTCTTGCTGCACCTGTGAGTACTCTGGAAGGTCATCTACAGCAGTTCTGTTAACACAAACAAACAGTCACAATGCCTGTGTTTATAATTGTGCTTAATGTGCCTAATAACCAGAAGGAGTTTGTCTGTGCTTTTATACTCACTGTTCTTCAATTGGAATAGTGGTATCTGTGTTGGTTGCATCAGGTTCTATAGCTCCATTTCCCCCTTCACACACTTTCATTGAGGCCACAGTACGGCTAACAGTCATGCATGAACATTAAGTCACATGTCAATGGAAGAATTGTCATATAAGGTTTAGTATGAGTTAGTCTAAATGTCTTTAAAGTTTTAAGATCTTTCAGTATACTTGGTATACATTTTATTTGAGCGGTTTTGGAAAGAGAGCATGTGGTTAAAAGTTAGCAAAATGGCTGAAATCGCTTACGGGTCATTCTATAACTGGGGGACTTTTGACATTTGTCAGTGAGGAGAAAAAAGTTTGCCCCAAAACACAAATATGATCTTACATAGCACCCTTAAAGTTCAAAATATTTGGGATTAGCCAAACGTTGGATAACCAGGTTTCAGATATACATTTATTTTTTAAATAAGAGATGTTAATTGGTCAACTTTGTTACGGACAAATTAAGTTATTTTTCAGGCTTTGGGAAAATACCAAGAATTTACAAAGTAAGATGGTTGGATAGATTTTGTGACTGTAATGACTTCAGACCAACAACCTTGTGTGATGAACAAATGTTTTTAATGATTGGTAGCATGGTATCTTTGTAAATACATTTTCATTAATATTACATATGTTTTTGTTCTTTAATTCTTATAAATGTTTTAACTGATAATACTTGAGCAACAGTGTTTACAATCAGTTAATCCACTCTTGACACATTCTTGGATTTTTAACAAACATTTTTATAAAAGTGAGAAAATACCCTCAAGTCATCCAACCATTTGTTTCTTGAGTAAATGACATCACGTTGTGCAAATATTGGGACAAACCGTTCCTTTTTGCGGAGGGATTTTCCAATGGGTAACTTAGTTGGCAATAATATCTCTTAATATTTAAATAAGCTCTTATTATTTTTGCAGTATATGCCCAAGTGTCTCGATTATCATATCTATCTAAAGGGAAGAAGATGAAAATAATTTTTATTTGAGGTAATTTGACTGTTTCGTCCAAAGTAGAATGAACAACTCTTACAAAAGTGGACAGATGAAAACCGATTTACTTTGTTATATCCACCTTCTACTTGAAAAAAAGAGATGTCTTTTCCAAAATGTAATGATGAGATTTTATAAAATCTAATTATGTATGAAGAAAATAGCCTTTGTTACAATATATTGATGCAAATGTAGTACAGATGTATCTCACTCACATGAAATGTCCCTCAAACGTAGAATGACCCTTACACCACCATTACAGTAGTATTGTTACTTATAACAGGCAAATTTAGCGCTAGCAACACCAAGTCATTGGTTCAATTCACAGGGAAAGCACAAACTGATCAAATGCATCAACGTAATGCTCTTTAAGTTGCTTTTAATAAAAGCGTCTACCTATTTTTTTGTCTTAGGTCTTCCGAAACGTACCTCTTTGGCTTTCTCCTACACTTCAGAATGTAGACAATGGTGACAGCAGTTTGCAGGATGAGAAAGAAAGCTGCTGCTATGGCTCCTATCTTCCATGCTTCCTGCCCCACAACTTTGGACTCTGAAGAGTGAAAGACAGAGTACTATCAAAATAAATCATTTGAAATGAGCATGTGTGCCTCCCTATAGAAACTCCCATCTATTAAAAATGATGCCATTCTGCAAATCACTCCCTGTGCTAATGTGAGTATTGTCATTCCTTTTATCCTCATAAATGTCTTTCTCTTTGGTTTTTGGGACATTGTTGCTGGTTTGTTTCTGTTTCAAGGTGGTCTATCAGCCCTATCCATCAGAAATAAGATGGTCTACAAGGTTTATGTCACCCCCCCACCTGCTGGTAACTCATTTAGACCAGCTAACAACCAGAAATGACCAGCTTGGTGCAGCTAGAGACCATGTTAATCCAGCTTGCAAGAAAATCTGTTTTTTGAGGCGTTTTCAATCATGGGTATCACAAGCTTCCACACAATAGCTTATGATTGTTAAAGCTTAAACACATCTTTGGTGTGTTTGAATTCTGTTTGTCATGTTGGTTTCATACGTGTGGACTCATCATGTGTCTTCAATGGTTCCTTACTGTCTCTGAGCCCCAGGTCAAGAATGGGTGTTGGGGGGAGCTTCTCAACAGTGTTACTTATTGCTGGTTCACCCTGATCATTCTGGTCCCTGGAGGCCATAATCTCATTCACGTCATTTGCCTCATGTGTTGGATCTATATAGAAGAATAAAGACATTTCCACATTCATTGTGTGCTGTTCACACAGAGTAGGTGTCTGTAGGTTTTAAGGATATTTCGTGTTATGAACAGCCTCACCGCCGGTTTCTTTGGACTTCGTAATGACAGGCTCCTGCAACTTAATTGGTCCCTTAGTAGCCACGTTGACCTCTGTTGTGAAATGGGGGAGACATTTAACAGAGTGGTGAAAATTACAGCGGAACGGTGCAACGAGATTTGGAGGATACATATGGAATTTTAAATTACGCTCTCACAGTATATACATGTGTGTGGCACATTTATTAAAGGAGTTTAGTATATACAGTATAAAGGGCAAAGACCAAAAAACCTGAGATGTGAAAAGAGACGTGTGTGTTTATGGACAAAATTAGTAATTAATACTTAATTAAATAACTACATTTTTTTTATGCAACGTTGGAAATTTTCCTACAGATCTTTTATTTAAATGCCCAAAGAAACTGGTAAACAACCAATGTTTTTTTTTTTTTTTTTTTTTTTTTTTACAGAGAATTAGGGCGAGATTCTTACTCTGAAATCTGAGATAAAAGCTTGTACTTTCATTTGAGTTTTCCAAGCTCATCTATAATGTAATTGCTCAAATAAAAGGTAGATCTTTATGTCCCATGAAAAAAACACATTATTTTTGTGCACTTTAGTGCAATAACACTCTCATAAAACATCCTCAAATAAATAAATCAGTCAATTGACCATCAATCTCTCATTGGTTGCTATGAGGTCTCCATAGATCATCATAACAACACATAAATGGAGATAATATTTCTTTTAGAGCCTCTTTTCAGTCAATGAACCTTATTCATGAAACACTAGCAGAACAAATTTGTGTGTAAATCGTTAATGAATCCTTTATAACATAAATTGTCCTTTGATTTCAATAGGTTAATTACACATAACATTTAGATTACTAACAATTTACACACAAATTTGTCATGCTCGTGTTTCATGAATAGGGTCCAGTGTGTTTTTAGGCACATTTTAGTGCATAAAGAATGCAACAATGCAACAGTGTAGTATTTTCAGGAGTATGAGTGGGATTTATTATATCCTGTACTCCCAAAAGTACTGCAACAATGCACTTTTTCTTTGATAAAAACACATCTGTTATTCTGCCACACTGTGTTGTCATTCTATTCTATTCTATTCTATTCTATTCTATTCTATTCTATTCTATTCTATTGGCACTGTCACTTGATTTCATCTGTAAATAATTATATAGTTGTATCTTGTGCTTTATGAGTACATTATGCATATGAGCAGTGATGGGTAGATAACTTCTGAATTGTAATCTGGTACTGATTACCAAACTAAATTTTATTCAGTAACCTTTTCAACAATTCAGTAAAAAAAAAAAAACAAACAAAAAAAAAACACTCAAAAGTTGTCAAAAAAGCAAAAGCACATTAATGTTAATTATTTTAATCCAAGTACAAAAGCAATTTGCGAAGCTAAAACAATCTTTACTGCAGTTATGTAATCGGTTCGTTAATTACTTGTAAATTACCGCTTGATCTGTGGTCTGTGTGTGCAATTCCAGCCCAATTCAAAGACTTATCAAACACATGTCAGCTGTAAGCTGATTTCAAAACTAGAGGGATCAATACATTAATATGTAATCATGTAGTCCATAAAAGTAACTGTAATCAGATTATGAGTATTTTAACATGTAATTTAATCTAATTACAAGTACTGTAATCTGATTATGTAATCCCAGTTACATGTAATTAATTACTACACTGCGCTGCATATGAGCATTTTGTGTACATTGTGCTCTAATATCTGTTATCTAATATACTGTTTTTGGAGCATGCACCCAGTAATTTAACTAACCATTACAGTAGTGTATATAGTGATGTGACAAAGTGATATTATATTACAGTATTGTATGTTATGTTACGTTGTGTTATATTACATTACAGTATGTTATATTGTGTTATTATATTATATTATATATTACATTCTGCTCCACTTTCTCAGTCCAAATCTAAATAATGAGATACTGTCTAAATTCACACTATGTATAGCCTGGCTGAGGCAATATATTTCAGTGTATTTCTGAGCAGCGTGAATGTGTAATTGATGGTGAATAGAAGACTCAGTGTGCATCCAGGGGCCAGACTTCAGACAGTCATCTCCAGAGAAGCATGTTACTAGTATTCATGCTATTAGAAACTGAATGGATGCCCTTAGGTTGCTTAGTTCCTTTGCTGTATATTGTAAGTGCAAAGAGCAGGCAGCAAAAGCCTGATTGCATTAAGAATTGGGGGGAAAGGGGCATCACAATTCTGAAACCATAGCAAACTAAATTATTTGCCGCTGTGTGTTCAACTGGTCTAAATTATTAAACATTTGTGAGCTATAACTCCAAACAGAATGCACCAAAATCAGCATGTTGCTTCAGAAAGTACATTTTCCTCTAAATAATCAATCCCATTCAGACAAATTACTGACAAGTAATTAGAGTATGAACATATTACCCTCTACCCCTCTTGATAGCGTGTTGCGTGTGCAACCTCTGAGATACAGGTTCTGGTCCCGTCGGAATAATGAAAGTAACCATGTAAACATTTATAATGGTTAATGTGATTCAGGTATTGTACTTTTTCTATAAAATTACATTTTATTCCACTGATGGTTAGGTTTAGGGTTGGGGTTTGTTGTTAGAGGGTAGAGTTAATAAAATATGTATTCCTGTTGAATGCATTAAATCATTTACATCTAAAAATACTAGCTTTTGGTGCCACTCTGTGGACATTTCACCCAGAAACTGGAGCTACATTCTTTTGGTTTGGAGTTTTCTTGGGTAGTAATTGCACATTAATTAGAAGTTCAATTACCTGGTTCCTGTTGAGTTTCCACTGGTTCTGTTTTGCCGGTTGGGTGGGCCTCCACCCTCTGAAGCTGTGCCTTTCTTCCAGTCTGTAGCTTCTCTCTCCCTGTCTCAACTTCTGTTACAACTCCTCCAACATCTGCTGCTTCATGTTGCTTGTCATCCCATTCGACTTTCTCTGTCTCAACCACAACACCACCACCAGTACCCTCCTCTGATGCTACAGCTTGCCTGTCATCTGTCCTAGGCTCAGATTCCACTGGTTCTTCTACTTTTAGGTCTCTACCATCTAATGCTCCCTCTACATCCTCTATTTCTCCTTCTGCAGTCTTCTCCTCTACTTCAGACAACTGAGGCTTCTGCACTTGGGCCTCTTCCTCAACAAATTCCTCCCCTGGCTCTCCTGCACCTCTTTCAACCTCCTTGCCTCCTGCATTAATTTCAGCAGCTCCCCTTCCTGCATCATTTTCTTTTTGTGTGTCAGCAGTAAATTCCTGGACTGGTGATTTTTCTGAATTGTTATCTTCCGCAGGTTGTACATCCTTTACTTCAACAATTTCAGGACCTTGCAAAGCTGACTCCTCAACTGATTCTGCTGGTACTTTGACTGCCTCAAGGTCTGTCTCCACTGTTTCTATAACTGATTTCATGGAAACTGGTGGCTCCTGAAATGGTTCCTGAGTTGTCAGTCCTTGAATCAACCCTGCCGATTCCTCGTCTGTATCTTGAGACATTCCTGCTTCTTGAGCTTGCTCCTGAACTGATTCCTCATCTATTTGTTCATTTGATTCTGACACATGGACATCTGGTTCTCCTGCAGTGAGCACCACTGCCACCTCTTCACTAGCTTGCACCATAACTGCTTCTTCTGTTGTATGATCTGCCATGTTCTCTGCTGCTGGTGACTGCTCTGCTGGAGTCTTCCCTGGCGTGAGTTCCTCTACAACCTGATTGAAGGCCTCACGTACTGAGCCGTCTGTTGAGCTCTGTACTGCCTGCTTAAAGGCTGCCTTCACAGCATCAATCACATCACCCAGGTTCATTGGGGCTGGCTCTCCAGGGGAAGCAAGAGCAACATCTGTGCAAAGCAGCAAGAATTTAGAGCAGAATTGTCTGAGTCGGAACACCAGACCAGTGTTTATAAATATAGACAAGTTTTCATAAGGCACTGCTGATTTGAAACAGGTTCATGCATTTTTTGTGGAGTCCCAAAAATATTTGGACTCTTTGAATGCCATTTCTATAGGCACTAAATATAAAACCGAGTGGCATCTGCAAACAAAAGATGCTAGATTTTTCTCAGAATTAACTTCACTTTTCTTAGCCAATTTGGCTAGTCTATTACTTTTAACCAACTTGTTTAAAAGAGACTTTTAAGTGGATGCATGAAGTCAGTTTCACTCAAGTGACCTAGCAGAGTTACCAACAGGTTTAGTTCATCACATTAATTATTAATTAACCTTTGCAAAAGGTTGGACAACCAGAGTATGTTCTAATACCTAATATCTTTATTCTCAACACTGTATCTTTATGTACATAAGCCTGGAATAAACTTGCTTACGTTGGAAACTAAAATGCTAGTCTTTCAGTAATGAAATAAGAAAATTGGTTGTATAAAAACAGTTTAAATAACTACTAAACTGTACCTTGAACTGTATCTGTAGAATTGATCATTGTACAAGACATTTACAATTCAGACAGTGGTTTTAACAGCAATTATCAAAGCAAAGTCAAATGGATTTGTGTGAATTCCTGTGGAATGTGTGCAGTGTTGGGAAATTGAGATTATTTCACTATAGGCCTAAAATGAAGCTACGGGAACTCAGTCTAGAGTCTGCAGACTGCAGAGACATCAGTTTGTTTGTACAGCAGCCAATTCGAGCTGAGGCTGCCAGTGCTGTGGTTACCAGTCAGCCTTGGCAAACTGATTTGAAGTTGTTAATGGTTTCAGACCTGGTTGACTTGTTGGAAACTGGGATTTCCGCCAATCATCAGCCAAAACTGCATTTGGAATGACCAGGCAAACTGATTATGTAGAAATAATTTCAGAAATTGATCTCAACCTTAGACACAATCAAAGAAGCAGTGAATCATATTGACCTCTAATGCTGACTCAACATGGATTAGGCTGTTTTGTCCAGAGGGCAGTTCACAATATAGTATCCTTTTCCAGTTTTTAAACTGTACAGCAGAAATAATTCATAGATTCAAGTCATGCAAGAAAAAGTTACTGTACCTTGTGCATGGCAAAGATGAAACAGCAACATCACTAACAATCCATTACGTAAAAACATTCCCATGGTGGAATACCACAGATGTCCAAAGCTGTCTCCTTTTTGTAGGGTGTGTGTGTGTGTGTGTGTGTGTGTGTGTGTGTGTGTGTGTGTGTGTGTGTGTGTGTGTGTGTGTGTGTGTTTTCTGTGCGTTTGAGATGGATGAGAGAAGTAAAGCTGTGAACTGGCTCCAACTGAAAACTGTGGATATCTTTTGTCGTGGCTGGAGATAAGAGTGAGATCCTCGTTCATTGCCCGTCAGATGGCATTGGGAACAACAAGGATTTGCCCTCATCTGGAAAAGTCGCATGGCTCTGCGGAATGCTGCATGGAGTCCTTGAGCTGGCCGCACCAGTCTGCGATGTCATGTCTCACTCATATAGTAATTACGGCTCATCTGTGAGTGTGTCAGGGCAATACGTTAGGGTACTACATCAAGGTGATAGTTCCAAACATTCAGGAGCGAGAGAACATCATCATGCATATGACTTAAATCTGACATTATTGTGACTTTTTGTGAAACACGATGGCATCGAAACACTTCTGATCCAGTGAGATTACCAGTACCAATGAGTTGATAGTAAATATTGACATAATATTGTTAATGATTAATTGGAGTATCTTAGACTATCATGTCACTTTGCTTAGAACAACACGTAATGGTGGTGATTGGTCCAATGGCTGATATGGTCCAATGGTCCAATGGCTGATAATTGACCACAATTAGGTTTTGGAGCTGTAATGATTACAATATATTTATTTATTGGGGGAAAAAATATTAATCACAGTTTTTCTGACTAACCACTGGTGGCCACTATGATGATTCTCCATAAGAAACAATGTAAAACCTACAAAACAATCAATCCATTTTTAATATTGTAAATTAATTACATTTTAGTATGAGTAAAATTTATTTCCAGATCAACTTTTCTCTAATCATTTACCCACCCTCATGACTTTCTTTCTTTTACAGAACTCAAATGAAGAATATAAGAAATAGCTCTGTAGGTACATGCAATGAAATTGAATGGGTGCCAACATTTTTAAGCTTCAAAATGCACATAAAGGAAGCATTAAAGTAATCCAAATGACTCCAGTGGTTAAATCCATAACTTCAGAAGTGATATTATAGGTGTGGGTGAGAAACAGGTCATATTTAAGTCCTTTTTTACGGTCACTCTCCATTTTCCCTATTACTTTTACAGTCTTCTTCTTTTGTTTTTGGTGATTTGGATTCTTCATGCATATCATCACCTACTGGTCAGGGAGGAGACCACACCTATCATATCGCGTCTATATATATATATATATATATATACAACAGTTAGTTCTGGTCCTCGAATCTGATTGGACGAGAGACTTTCCACATGCACTGATGGTGTGACTGCATCAGCACTCCGATGCTTCACTGTGTGTGTCACTCCGCTTGTGTTTGTGCTGTTCTAAACTAAAGTGTAAGAGTAGTGCATATGTGTTAAGAGTTACTGTGAGTGTCTCTTACATGTATTTTTGTATTTTATTTGTTGACATTACATATGTTAGCCAGCAGGTGGTTGCAAAAGATAATTTTTGTGTGTAATATGAGCAGTTGGTGACGTGAAGTGAATCCGTCAGTCATTGTTTACATACGACAGCACTCCGTGATCTCTTGTATTACTAATACTACATAACTGCAGCTAGAAAATAGCTTTAAACGACTTTAAACAAACAACTTCAGCATTATGGCTCATCACAGCTGAGAGACACAACAGACAGATTAATTTCACAACTCATTACTTAGAACATTGCGGTTTCTATATTGAAAGATTCTTTCACTGCCTACCGCGAAATAGGGAGAATTGTCTCCATCTGTCTCTCTCTCTCTCTCTCTCCCACACACACGCACACACATCCATCCTTGTTTATCCAATAACTTGTTCGAAACAGCACAGGCCGTGATACTATTTCTGAAGTGACATTTTTTAATTACTAACGAACGCTTGGACACATCATTTGTTTTGAACTAGCAATGGCAGATTCTGATCGGTCACGTAAGAAAGTAGTTCCATGCACAAATGCTCTTTAATGACTGTATTCAGTTTTTCCTAATTTCTTAAAATTGACTTGTTCATTGAACTGTTGTATTTAAGCAATATCACATTCGCAATCGTGCTATATGGCTGTAACGATCCACACCGTCTTTGGTTTGTGTACCTTTTATTTTAAGTTTTGGCACCTTTTATGTTCCATATTGTTCTTTGTTTATGCACTCTTATTTTGAAAGTCTTGTCATGTCCTGTTTTCCCTCCTTGTCTATGTGTCCGGTTTTCATTGGTTTATTGTTTGATTACTTTATTATCTGTTCTAGCTTTGTCATTGGTTTTAGTTAATTGCCTTGTTATCTTATTTTGAGTTCTGTTCTCCCATTGGCTTTTGTTTCCCCTTTGGTTTTGTATTTAGGCCCTCATGTTCACCTTGTCCTTTGTTGGTCGTTGTTTGATGTTTCCTGGTAAATGTTACATGTGTTTCCTGCCCTCGTCCGTGTTTCAGCCTGAGCCCACCTTGGAAGATTCCCAGTGTTAATATCTTGTGTTTATACCTTTGTTTTCCCATTGTGGACTTTTCATTTATTCCTGTGTTTATACTTCCCTTTACTTTGCGGTTTTTAAATAAAGCTGTACCTGGATCCTCACTCCCTCGTCTGCCCACTTCGTTACAGAACGACCAACCAATATGGATCCAACAGCTTTTTTCCTGGAGCTTGCTAAGGCGAACTTAACCATTCGCGAGTTCACCTACTTCTTTTCCAATGTGGCCAGCTACTCCGGTTGGAATGACCATGTGCTGAAGGAAGTGTATAGGGTCGGTGTACCCATCCGCCCATGGAGAAACTTACCGGAGATCGGGGATTGCACCTGGCAGGAGTATGTGGATCTAATCCTGGAGATTTACGCTGCAGGGGAGCCGCCTCTCTCGATTCCGGGCAGGGCTCCAGGGTGTCCCTCGCCTGCCACGGCCAACGCCCACGCCTGCCACGGCCAACGAGCCAACGCCCACGCCTGCCACGGCCAACGAGCCAACGCCCACACCTGCCACGGCCAAGGCGTTGCCAGCCTCGACCGTCCCAGCGCCAGCGTTGCCAGCCTCGACCGTCCCAGCACCAGCGTTGCCAGCCTCGTCCGTCCCAGCACCAGTGTTGCCAGCCTCTTCCGCCAGGAGGAGGAGAAGAGGAAGGTCTTCCGCTCACCAGTCTCCGCCTTCCACGGCTTCGTCCTTAGAGCCAGCGCCTGTAGCCTCGACCGTCCAAGAGCCAGAGCCAGCGCCTGTAACCTCGACCGTCCAAGAGCCAGAGCCAGCGCCTGTAGCCTCGACCGTCCAAGAGCCAGAGCCAGCGCCTGTAGCCTCGACCGTCCAAGAGCCAGCGCCTGTAGCCTCGACCGTCCAAGAGCCAGCGCCTGTAGCCTCGACCGTCCAAGAGCCAGCGCCTGTAGCCTCGACCGTCCAAGAGCCAGAGCCAGCGCCTGTAGCCTCGACCGTCCAAGAGCCAGAGCCAGCGCCTGTAGCCTCGACCGTCCAAGAGCCAGAGCCAGCGCCTGTAGCCTCGACCGTCCAAGAGCCAGAGCCAGCGCCTGTAGCCTCGACCGTGCCAGAGCCAGAGCCAGCGCCTGTAACCTCGGCCGTCCAAGAGCCAGAGCCAGCGCCCGTAGCCTCGACCGTCCAAGAGCCAGAGCCAGCGCCTGTAGCCTCGACCGTGCCAGAGCCAGCGCCTGTAGCCTCGACCGTCCAAGAGCCAGCGCCTGTAGCCTCGACCGTCCAAGAGCCAGAGCCAGCGCCTGTAGCCTCGACCGTGCCAGAGCCAGCGCCTGTAGCCTCGACCGTCCAAGAGCCAGCACCTGTAGCCTCGACCGTCCAAGAGCCAGAGCCTGTAGCCTCGACCGTCCAAGAGCCAGAGCCAGCGCCTGTAACCTCGGCCGTCCAAGAGCCAGAGCCAGCGCCCGTAGCCTCAACCGTCCAAGAGCCAGAGCCAGCACCTGTAGCCTCGACCGTCCAAGAGCCAGAGCCAGCGCCTGTAGCCTCGACCGTCCAAGAGCCAGAGCCAGCGCCTGTAGCCTCGACCATGCCAGAGCCAGCGCCTGTAGCCTCGACCATGCCAGAGCCAGCGCCTGTAGCCTCGACCATGCCAGAGCCAGCGCCTGTAGCCTCGACCATGCCAGAGCCAGCGCCTGTAGCCTCAACCGTCCAAGAGCCAGAGCCAGCGCCTGTAGCCTCGACCGTGCCAGAGCCAGCGCCTGTAGCCTCGACCGTGCCAGAGCCAGCGCCTGTAGCCTCGACCGTGCCAGAGCCAGCGCCTGTAGCCTCGACCGTCCAAGAGCCAGAGCCAGCGCCTGTAGCCTCGACCGTCCAAGAGCCAGAGCCAGCGCCTGTAGCCTCGACCGTCCAAGAGCCAGAGCCAGCGCCTGTAGCCTCGACCGTCCAAGAGCCAGAGCCAGCGCCTGTAGCCTCGACCGTCCAAGAGCCAGCGCCTCCCGAGCCTCCCACGGCTCCACCCATTGAGCCTCCCACGGCTCCGCCCATTGAGCCTCCCAGAGCTCCGCCTCCCGAGCTTCCCACGGCTCCGCCTCCCGAGCTTCCCACGGCTCCGCCTCCCGAGCTTCCCACGGCTCCGCCTCCCGAGCTTCCCTGTGCTCCGCCTCTCGAGCCTTCGAGACCACAGTCACCAGAGCCTTCCACGCCTCTGTCACCAGAGCCTTCCACGCCTCTGTCACCAGAGCCTCCCAGGTCTCCGCCTCTGAAGACTGCCTCGGCTCTGCCTGCGCCTGCTCCGCCACCAGACCCTTCCACGGCTCCGCCTCCAAACCCTTCCACAGTTCTGCCTTCCACGGCTCTGCCTGCTCCGCCTTCTACGGCTCTGCCCCAGAGGGCCTACATGGTTCTGCCTTCCACGGCTCTGCCTGCTCTGCCTTCTACGGCTCCGCCCCAGAGGGCCTTCATGGACCGCCCTCCACGGTTCTGCTAGCGCCTGCTCAGCCTTCCAAGCCTCCGGAGCCTTCCAAGCCTCCAGAACCTTCCAAGCCTCCAGAACCAACTTGGTCGCCGCCTACCATGGCACCGCCCCTGGAGTCCTCCTCGACTCCTCCCAGGCCTTCTGACCCTGTCTTGTGGCCTCCTCCCAGGCCTTCTGACCCTGTCTTGTGGCCTCCTCCCAGGCTTTCTGACCCTGTCTTGTGGCCTCCTCCCAGGCCTTCTGACCCTGTCCTGTGGCCTCCTCCCTGGCCTTCTGACCCTGTCCTGTGGCCTCCTCCCAGGCCTTCTGACCCTGTCTTGCGGCCTCCTCCCAGGCCTTCTGACCCTGTCCCGTGGCCTCCTCTCAGGCCTTCTGACCCTGTCACGTGGCCTTCCTCTAGGCCTCCTGTCCCTGTCCCGTGGCCTTCTCCTTGGCCTCCTGACCCTGTCCCAGTCCTGTGGCCCTCTCCTTGGCCTCCTGACCCTGTCCCAGCCCTGTGGCCATCCCCTAGACCTCCAGACCCTCTCCTAGCCCTGTGGCCATCCCCTAGACCTCCTGACCCTCTCCTAGCCCTGTGGCCATCCCCTAGACCTCCTGACCCTGTCCTAGCCCTGTGGCCATCCCCGAGACCTCCTGACCCTGTCCTAGCCCTGTGGCCATCCCCGAGACCTCCTGACCCTGTCCTAGCCCTGTGGCCATCCCCTAGACCCCCTGACCCGGTCCCTTCCCTATGGCCGCCTCCCTGGCCACCTGACCCGGTCCCTGCCCTACGGCCATCTCCCTGGCCTCCTGACCCAGTCCCTGCCCTATGGATGCCTCCCTGGCCCCCTGACCTAGTCTCGACCCCGCAGCTGCCTCCCAGACTTCCCGACCCTGTCCCCTCCTTCAAGTCATCCCCTCGGTCCCCTGGGCATCTGCCTGGCCTCCTTGGTCTCCTGGCCGCCCACCTGTTTTGTCATGGTCTCTCTGTCCTAGTCTTGTCCCTCTGTGCCCCTCATGTCCCCTTGATCTGCCTGTTCGTCCCTGTTTTCCGTTGTCGTTTTGCCCTTCCTTTGGTTAGGAGCGTCTGGAATCCGCTCCTTAAAGGGGGGGCTCTGTAACGATCCACACCGTCTTTGGTTTGTGTACCTTTTATTTTAAGTTTTGGCACCTTTTATGTTCCATATTGTTCTTTGTTTATGCACTCTTATTTTGAAAGTCTTGTCATGTCCTGTTTTCCCTCCTTGTCTATGTGTCCGGTTTTCATTGGTTTATTGTTTGATTACTTTATTATCTGTTCTAGCTTTGTCATTGGTTTTAGTTAATTGCCTTGTTATCTTGTTTTGAGTTCTGTTCTCCCATTGGCTTTTGTTTCCCCTTTGGTTTTGTATTTAGGCCCTCATGTTCACCTTGTCCTTTGTTGGTCGTTGTTTGATGTTTCCTGGTAAATGTTACATGTGTTTCCTGCCCTCGTCCGTGTTTCAGCCTGAGCCCACCTTGGAAGATTCCCAGTATGCCTCCATCTTGTGTTTATACCTTTTGTTTTCCCATTGTGGACTTTTCATTTGTTCCTGTGTTTATACTTCCCTTTACTTTGCGGTTTTTAAATAAAGCTGTACCTGGATCCTCACTCCCTCGTCTGCCCACTTTGTTACAATGGCCCTACATCAGCACTGTCACATGATGGTCTTTGATGAGGCACTGTCAAAAGATGGTCCTTGCGATTCTGTATCTGTACTATGGAGCCACATGCTTTTTTGTTTTTTTTTACAATTTAATTTGTTTTTAATTTGTTTAATTTTTACAGATATGCTAAACATCACTTTATCCACAAAAAACATACGCCAACACTAGTGAAAACACTGGAGTCTAGAAAACGAAAACAGGCTCCCAGTATTAATTGGGGAACACTTCAGCGTTCAAAAAAAATGGATAGCAAGCCTACTATTGATCTGTCACGGCAAAGAAAGTTACAGTTAAAAAAGAAAC
This sequence comes from Moxostoma hubbsi, assembly GCA_032164185.1. NCBI lineage: Eukaryota > Metazoa > Chordata > Actinopteri > Cypriniformes > Catostomidae > Moxostoma > Moxostoma hubbsi. The sequence continues at coordinate 44,075,688 of JAVLUX010000012.1, read as the reverse complement.
CAACACACATCAATATAGAGAACCCAACATTTATTTTCCAGTTAATTTCAGGCAAGAGTCTATCCTTCAGAGTCCACCTCATAATACCTTTCAAGTATGATCCCATGTTTTAAAGAACTGAAATGATTTGTTATTCAAAAATAAAATGTTTCCAAGGGCACAAGTTCCAGTGTGAATGGGAACAACAGAATTTTTAGTAGATGAACAGAGAACTCAAGAATCCCTACAATACTGTAGGATTGAGATTCAAGGCCAATCCAAATATTTTATTCATTTCTCTGAATCTGATGACATCAAACCAAAGAAAACTAAAATCAAAACACTCAAAAATGCAATGGAAATATAAAACATTTTTCATTTGCCACAGTTCTTAGACAAGCATTGACCACAAGGCATTTTAAACTAGGACATGCCTTCACAAAGTCACTTTAAAACAGTAGGGGAGGCAGCTGGTGACTATTGTAATTTGAAATGACTCAGTTTATGGTTCTCATGTTTATAGTTTTGAACCTCTCATCATGTTACTACTTTGCTGACAGATGATCAATGAAAGTAGTCTATCATTTTCAACTAATTTGTTTTTGTTGTTAAGGTCCAGGCAGCAGCAATTGAAAAGTCTGTTCAATGTGTTTTGTAAAGCAGTTTAAAATCCTCATGTGTTCAGACCACTGGGCTTTACTGCATCAATTCAAAATATTTCTGGAATGCTCTTGCCCTCGGTTCACTGTTCTGAATGGGACACAAAAGCAGGCATGATTTCAGTCATTCCTTTTAGTCTGTTTGTAATTCACATCATTACTTGTTCACATGACCAATATAGTTTCTGGCACATTGCCCCAGCACTGAAAACCTCAACTTAATTGTGAGAGGGTTTGTTTCTGCACATTTTTTCTGTAGTATTTAATATAAGAGTAGCTTTGTGCTAGATAACACAAAGCAGTGCTCATTCATTCATATGACCATATGACATACATGATTAACAAACATTTTATAATGCTTAACAGGTCATTATTCAAATAGTTACAAATATGAGATATAGTGCTTGTTAATGTTAATTAATTAAATTAATTAATCAAGACCGGTCTCGGACTACTTTTTGAAGGTCTCGGTCATATCTCGGTCTCGACCACATTTTGACTCTGTCTTGTCTCTGTCTCAGACAAAGAGGACTTGGGAATTTATTTCAAGACCAGTCAAGACCACAACTGCGGCGATATCACTAAATTGCCTGTGCATAGTCTGATGTATTTGTTAACATCATTACTGTGACTGGATGTTAAACTTCCTGTTTCAAATGCAAGCAATAAATTGACTCATTTCTAATTTGAAATTTGGTTACTGTTAACGTCTGTCACCCCTCCCCGCCCCCTTTCCAGACTGATCTCACTGTGAGATCGGAAAGAGTAGGTCGACTTTTCTTTATCTAAATCAGAAAAATTAGGAAAATATCATAAAAATTACAGAGTGAGACAGTTTTGAGGGCTTTGGAGTTGCTGGAGGCAATGAGTCTATCCAGGTAGGATTTTAGATCCTTACAAAAAATGAAAAAATAAGGCTTATTACCTTGAAATTTACAAACTGTCCGTTGTCAACTCCAGTTGTTCTCCTGTTCCGACCAGAAGAATTAGATAAAAAAAATATTCCCAATCATTGTATCAAAAGGATGAGCTACTGTCAAATAAAACTGGGATCTAGCTGAGTGTTATGGCCCCATAAGGAAAGGCATCCATTACAATAGCAAACTCTCGTGGAGTGACAGGTATATTATACCTATTCAAAAATATCACTGATCCTAGTGTATCGAAACTATCAGAAACAACATGCCGATCTCCCGTGTTATCATGTTGCCCCATCACACGCGCTCCAAGAATGTGAATGCGGGAGACAGGAGTAGAAACTTTGGCTGTCTAAGAGATGTCAGGTAAATCTTCTGTAATACATTTTAAACCAGTGTTTCCTAACCATTTTGCCCACTAGTGTGCCATGAATAATAGTCAGGTGTGCTATGGAAAATTATCAAATTCCTCAAAATAAATAAAAGTATTTTAGTGAAGACATAGAGACGGTAGAAGAGTTTTAAAGTTGCCAATTCAGTATATTTTTCAATGACTAAGTATTTTAAATATTTAGTCAATCATAACATAATTGTTCTATCAAACTGTAATCCAAATGCAACTCCTCACATGCCCACAAAATGATGCTTCATCATCGCACATCATTCACAGTCAGTGAAGCGAATGAATAGAATACAACAGGTGTCTTGTTTTAATCAAAGACTAAGAGCTGTTTATTTGTGCACAGCTTAGAATTACAGATGTTATGAACAGATGTTCATGGGCTTGGGTCCAAGTGCCTGCCGGATCCAACCTGTGTCAGCGCAACTTTATTTCCGGAAAATACAGTAAATAAATAAAACAGTGCCATACCACTATGCAGTGCCATTGGAAGAATTACATGCATTTTTACATAGGCAAATTTCAAACATTACGAGTTCATGCTACTAAGACATGAAGTCTCCAGAAAACATGGACAAGTTCTTGAAAAGGAAAACTATCATTGATGGTTATGGGATAGTGGTGTTCCATAGGATTTTTTAATCGTAATAAGTGTGCCGTGGCAAAAAAAAAAAAAAAAAAGGGAAACACTGGCCTAAACCACAAAGAGTTAATCTGCAAAAAAGAGTCCAAAAGAAAACAAACATCATTATGTAAATTCTGCAATGCAATGCTTACCGAGACAGCTGGAATTTTCATCGGCACTTAGAAGCATAAAGAAAGGTAAAGTGTAAAAAATGCTAGCAAAGCTAGCTAGCTAACATTAGCAATCTGCCACTTACTGTGTTCCATACAACTCGGAAAGTCAAATTTTCCAACTTCCTACTGGGAAAAGTGCAATGGATTGGCACTTGAAGTCGTAATTACAACTTGGAAAGTCGTGCGGAAATTTTAAACTCTGATTATGCTGATGGTGTGTTCCATTTACCTTGGAAGTCAAATGTCTGTGCTGGGATTGATGTCACACCTGAGTTGACCGCATTCCACTACACAAGTCGGAAAACCAAGATGGACTCTTCCAGGCAATTCTTTGTTGTGCTTGCTCTTTCGGAATACAAACGGGGTGGGGGAAGTAGCCATTATTAGCAATGGCTACTTCAGACTGGTATTGCTAACAATGGCTACTTCCCCTACCCTGTCACATTTTCCGACTTCCAAGTACAAATGGAACGCACCATGAGAAGCAGGTGCATGACGTCACGCAGTCTTATCGGCACCCAGGAGGATGTACAAAATAAGTGATAAACATTTTATTATATCACTTTTATTAAATAATATGGATAAATTGAGTCAAAGTTCCTGCATTACATCATATTAAAGCTAGTTTAACAAACGTTAGCAGAGTAGCAGGTGTTCAAAACATGGTAAATTATACTCTCTTTTGATATTCATACACCTCTAGCACAAATGCTCAATGTTCAAGCCAAATCTACACCCTTGTCTTCACCCCTCACCCAAATAGATTTAGCGAGAATATATTAGCCACCTATGTATTTACTGTTTTTAGAGTGCTAGTTTCAGTTGCTTGCCAGCAATTTGCCAACTAGCTATGTACGCAAGCTACCTAATTTAGTTAGCATATATTGAAGGATGTAGCTAATGCTGTGTTAACTTTTTTAGAGATTGAGGGGACAGGGCATGTAGTGACGAAATGTTGTTCCCAAGTTAAGTTTTTGCTTATTATAAACAATGACGAGACAGGCCACATTAATCTATGTAGCTAATGTAAATAAAGTTAAGTTACATCAATGTTAGCTAATGTCAGCTCCAACATAAATGATACATGCCGCGGTAACGCTCCCTCACTTGGGAGAGAGAGCTAGAGATGATAGACCGAGTGATATGCCTCCACTTATATTAAAAATTGTTGTGTTTCCATGTTTTATGGGGACTTCCCATAGACATAATGGTTTTTATACTGTACAAACTATATAATCTATCCCCTAAACATAACCCTCACAGAAAAATGAACAATACTTTTACAGCATATACTAATCCATTATTACAATCAACAGTTGCATTAGTTAACATTAGTTTATGCACTATAAAACTGAACATGAAAATGAATTTACATTACATAATGCAAAAAACAGAGCATTAGTTAAAGTTAGTTAAATTCAGGAGTAAACATTAACAAGCGCATAATCTCATATTTAACTATTTAAATATACATGAGCTTATGCTCTTTTAAGCATTATATAATGATTTATCAACGAGAGTTCTTATAAAGTGTAAACCCAAAACTCATATGACAAAACCACTCTCATAAGAGAACGTATGCCTCAATGTATTGCTGAAAGGAAACAGAACAAGGTGAGAAAGGGCACAACCCAATCAATGGCTCTGTTAGAGACTGATCATGTCGTAGAGGGCCTATCAAATTTAAAATGTTTGCTAAAAAAGAATGTTTTTTTTTATCTTAAATATTAAAAACTGTTTGAATCCCACTGCCGCAGACTGCTACTTCTAAGAAATTTCTCCTCCTTTATTATTCTTTGAGGCTTTGTTGGTGCTTCGTGCTTCGTGGTTCGTGACTGCACGGAGATTAGACCAGTGTAGTCTGACAGTGAGCTATGCTAATGCAGTCACATGCCGCTCACATTGTGTGCACTAAGTCCCAGCAGGAGAGAGGCACTGTTAGCTTGTGACTGCACTGGGATTACTGAGCCATGCAATGCAAGACTCAAACGCACTTTCAAAGGGAATTTTATTTTGATGCTGATTAATTTTTTTAAGATGTTTCTTTCATTTTGAATAGTTCCTTGCTGACAAAAAAAAAAAGAAGCTAGGCTGGTCTTACCTAGTTGGTCAGACTGGTCAGTTGGCCGGTTTTAGAGGAATTTAGGGCACCAGCTTAAACAAGCTAAGACCAGCTTAGAAAGTTTTTCAGTGTTGCAGGGTTGCCATAAGCATGGTCAGAAGAGACCACCGCGAAAAGCACTATAAGGAATGATTTTGTTGCCTTACCATTAGTTACCTAAAGCAAACCCTTAATGATGCTGCCAAACTCTTTGAAAGACAACACAAGGAAGTTTTAAGCACAGCTGCGTTTGATCACTTTTGTTTTTCCCTCTGGATCAGATAACAGGCCCTCCTGTAGTTCACAGCTGACTGTCATGCCAGTATATAAGTCCCTATGTGCCCAAGAGAGAGTTACAGAGGGAGTGAGCTTGCATACATTCCTAATATCACCAATGCAGACAGGGAGCAAAATAGTTTATTCATCGTATTTCTTCTTCACAAGAATCCCTGTGCAAGTTGGGAACAATAAGGTTTGCATATGCTCTAGTTACGTATTTGCTGAGAAATTTCAAAGAGACCAGCAAAGATGGTATCAAAAGCAGATCATTAAAGACATCTAGAGTGATATAAACAGTTACCCCAATCATTAGCGAGCACTGGGTGTGATCAAAGTGTCTTGTTTGAATCAATATGGCAGCTTCAGCTAAAAAAACGATTCACTTTAGCATATGCCAGCCATGAAAAAAATCAACTAATTATTTTGAAACTCTGACAGAGATGATGTCATCGTACCTAAAAATGGTGGCTTTGCTTGTGTCCCTGTGTGTGAGTGTGTACGTGTGGAGGAGAGCGAGTGGAAGAGAGGGAGAGAGCATGTTTGATGTGAATTTCGAGGTATCTAGGACATCTTTATAGGTCAAAAACTTCTGTTTTCAGAGAGTTTTCGTTTTTCATATGTAAATCAGCTCCATAGAAGCAACAGAAAAAACAGCACCAATGATATATTCGTTATTAATATTCAGAGAGAAAGTTCTAATTTATGCAGCCTTCATTAGGAAACTTTTCAAAGGAGAGTGCCAGTAACAGTAGCGTTACTAGTCGACAAACACCCTGATTTTATGAGCATGTTTGTGTATGTCAAATAGAGTATGTCGTTATACACAACATGGATCTTTTATAAAAAAGCTTTCTCTTATGTTCTGTTGTATTAAATGGTCCAATAATCCAATTAGGAGATTATAGGCCTACTCTTGCAATTCCTCATTAATTGAAAGATTTTCACTAATCAAAAATGTAAGTAACCTATAGTACATCCTATCTACTGTAATTATTACTGTTCTCAAGCTAAATAATTAATACATTATAATTAATGCTTATGGGCCCTTGTCCAGAAGGTGACTCGGAAAATACAATCTTTTTTTGCTTATGTACAGTATCCCTTACAAAAACAACAATCTAGCGGTAGCCTACCGCAAACGTGCCGCAAATTCACCACTCAATATTTTCATATTTGAAAAGAGCTTTGCAGCAAACTCTTCATTGTCACCAAAGGTCTGCTGCAGGTTCACGCTACCCATGAAGAGCTGCAAACTTCTGGCAAACATTTGCGGTAAATTGCAAGCTGATTTGCATATGAAAATAATGAGTGGGTAATTTCCGGCAAATATGCAGCAAGTTTATGCCAGAACTCTAAACTTTTTAAACTCTAAATTTTTTGTAAGGGATGTGCTAGGCTAGTTTGTAAGGGTTTAAATGTATTGATTATTGTTATGTCATCCAAATTGAATTTCTGAAGCGTAATACCAGTTTAGCTATCCCAAAGTCTTTATAGCAAGTCAGTACAGGCGGCCATCTTTGGATCTTAGGGATTTCCAGTCATGACAGTGGAGCTCCAATTTACTTGAATGGGAAAACACCGGAATATCAAAAACGGTTGGTCAAAATCAGAGTATGTGAGTGGAGAGGAGTGGCAACAATTTCCCTCGCGCTCAAAGCATTCTTTAATCACTCCGCTCCGTTTCCCGCTCCTTGAGAAACCCTGCTCCGTGTTTGCTCCATGGCAAAAAGTTATTTCCGTTTTTTAATATCACAACCTTCCATGCAAAAGGTGCATTAAATAAAAAATAAATACACTATATTAGAAGAAAAGCTACAATGTAGATATGTAGATAGGTAGATATCTCTCGTCATTCCTACATGTAGCCTCTTTAAACTGAGGTAATTAAACCAGGAACGGTGAGAGACACATTGGGTGGGTGCTGAATAGTGTGCAATACATGTGCCTTGTCAGCAGAGGGCGCGCATGCGGCTTACTTAAATACATCATACTGTAGATGTGAAACCTTAAACCACATCAGCATGTTCCCTCTTACAGTTCCCCCTTTTCTCTCACACTCTCTCTCCATAATTCACACACTTTCTCACACAAACACCTCTGTTTCTTTTTCTGTAATATTATTGTTGTAAGCTGTCACTATCACATGCATAATTTGCAGAGAGAAATAGAGAGAAAAAGAGAAGGAAACAGCATCTTCTCTGAGGCAGAATTGGGTCAGGCTGCCTCCAGGGTGTAAAAGCATCTACCTACTAGTCAAAAAACCTGTGTGTGTGTGTGTGTGTGTGTGCGTGTGTATGCTTGTCTCTACATCAGGGTTGCACTTTAGTGCATACCATACCAGTATAATATTTTCCATTGATGTCTCGAGTCTGATACCTCTTAGATTAAATTTAATGGCTCATAACTTAAACGTAAACGATATCTTCCAGAGTCTTAATGGATGTGTGTGTGTGTTTGTGTGTGTGTGTGTGTGTGTGTGTGTGTGTGTGTGATGGATGAATGTTACTCTAAATGACTGACTAAAGTTTAAAGTGTTAGAAAGAATGATAGTCCACAATGTGACAGCAGGTTCTCAGCTCTTTATGTGTGAGTGTGTGTGTGTGTGTGTGTGTGTGTGTGTGTGTGTGTGTGTGTGGGCGGGTTTAGTTGGTTAATGAAGACTTTTTTAGGTTATAAACTGGCAGCCTGACCCTCTTTTGTAAGTCACTTTGGATAAATGTAAATGTAAAAGTAATTGTAAGGACATTTCTAGTGTCCTCATAATTCAAATCACTTAAAAAAGCATAGCAAATTATTCTTTATTGAAAACGTAAAATGCAGAAAGTTTTTTGTGAGGGTTAGGTTTAGGGGTAGGGTTGGGAGAATCTATAGTTTGTAAAAATCATTATGTCTATGGAGAGTCCTCATAAGGATATCTGCACCAACATTTGTGTGTGTGTGTGTGTGTGTGTGCGTGTGTTTACTTAACTATAGCTATTATTTGGGGATAAAATGTTCTCCAGAGGTTAACTAAATCTGTAACTTAAAGCTGCTCTCCTCAGCCACCTCCAGAACATACTAATATGATTATTCAAGTGTTTTACTATTAATATTTGAATTGCATTAAAATTTTAAATTTAAGAGGTTAAACTCGTGATATAGCTGATACGAGTTCAATAGAAGGCTTTATTATTTTTATACTAAATTGTCCAGCCTCAGGTACTACAATCACATGTCTATGAAATGCACGCAATAACATCGTGAACTAAAAACAATGATGAATGATGGGGATAAAATATACTTTATTAAATGTAAAAATTCTCTGCTTAAATATGCAATATAACAATTACAAGAAGTCAATTTCAGAAATGATCCATATTAAACTTGTCGCAGTAACTTCACCGAACAGTGTAGATACATCGCGATTGGTTAACACACAAGTAATGATCGATTAATAAAAGCATGACAAGCAATATTAGTCCAACAACTCTACAAGAAAACATATCCAAGCATTATAGCAGGTAAACAACTTCGCCAAACGGATAACAGACAAACATCCATCTAGACTGCAACGATGCTGTCCTGAACTGTGTGAGTGTTACTGAACTGAGCTGAACAGCTTCTTTACTGTGTGACGTAATGATGCAAAAGATGAACGTCATTAGCCAGCGATTTTGTACCAAATAGAACCCGACAGCTCAAAATACAAATAATTTTTATAGGCTTATCATAGTCAATAAGGTAAGGGCATTGTTTTGAACATTGATTATACATGTACTCAATCAATAATAGCAATTTGTTTATTTTTAACTAAACAATCTTATATAGTGCAGCTTTAATTTACAAGTAATTTGAACTAGTTAATCCGATTATGATTACAAGTACATTTAGGTTACATTACATTTTTAAATAAACATTAACTTTTTATTGATTACCTGATTCCATATTGATTACATTATTTATCAGATTTTATGTTTACTACTGTTTAACGAAAGGAGTGCAAATTGGTACTTAAAGGGATAGTTCACCCTATAATGTAAAATCTCTCATCATTTATTCACCCTCATGCCATCCCAGATATGTATGACTTTCTTTCTTCTACTGAACACAAACAAAGATTTTTAGAAGAATATCTCAGTTCTGTAGGTTCATACAATGCAAGTGCATGGGTACCAAATTTGTGTTGCTCCAAAAGCATATAAAGGCAGCATAAAAGTTATTCATAAGCTTTCAGTGGTAAAATCCATGTCTTCATAAGTGATATGATAGGTGTGGGTAAGATACAGATACATATTTAAGTCCTTTTTTACTGTATATCTCCACCTATCCCTTTCAAATTCTTCTTCTTTTGTTTTTGGTGAGTCACATTCTTCATGCATAGCGCCACCTGCTGAGCAGGGTGGAGAATTTATAGTAACAAAATACTTAATATTGAAAAGAAATAGTTGAAATACCAACAGGCAAATGCACAGGATACAATAGTATATGTGCCATACAATACTGTGCCGTTGTCAATTACAGTACCTGGACAGGTTGTAGAATGTACATAAGAACAGGCATTACAGTATTCTGCCATCCAGATGTGGCCACATCATCATCTACATGACAGTGGATTCTGGTTCCTTGGCCAAACAGCAGGGGAAGCAATGCCTTGAATGACATGCCTCGGGTGTGATGTCATTACAGTCTGTGTGGATTACCTCATGAAGAGTTACTTGTTCATATGGATCTAATCATACTCAAATGGATTTAGGAAAGGGGGATATTGTGGGAGTAATATCATCTAAGAGGTGAGTCATTCTTGTACTGTATGTGCACTAGTGTAAATGGTAGAAGCTGACATTGCCCCATATAATGCCACAGGCCATGTGATCTAGGCTCCTGTGCTGTCTCTCTAGGGTGGGAATAGATACTTGTACAATGTATTGAGGATTTTAAAAAGCAGTGCTGTGTTATATGGTTCACTTGTGACATAGTGATAAATGATCCCTTGTAGACCAAGGGCAAGACACATACTGTACTTTTTCAATTGAATACACACATTTTATGGAATCATATAGGGTACAATGGGGCTAAAGGCAATCTGGTCCCAAAGAATATGACAATCAGAAATATGTATTGCTTTTTTCTGAATATTGATGCAGCAACACATTTGTGTGAGAAGAATTGATTAATGTTTGCTACACTTAAAAGATATCTAAATAAAAAGGCTGCGGGAGTGGTCTTTTACCCCAAGTATGAGGAAAACTCATTCTTTTTAGAGGGAAAACAATGTGACACTACAAATTTGGTGTATCCAACTGAAATATGTAACACCCACCCATCTCTGTCTCCCTCTGTCTGATATTCTCATGTGATCTAATGACAAACAGATGATCAAAGCTGTTTCTGCTTTACATCTATTGGTCCCTGTGCTGTTTTAGACTGTGAAGGAGGAGAAAATGAGACAAAGGAGATGGAAGAGCATGAAACTGAGATTGTGAGTGTGAGAAAGGAGTGTGCTAATTCTGTTGTGTCGGTATAAGACAGGATCAAATATGCTTTTTAAAATAGCATATCCAATGTATTGAGCTGTGTGTGTGTGTGTGTGTGTGTGTGTGTGTGTGTGCACATGTTTGTACTACATTGTAGAATAATAAAACTGAGAACACCTACCTTGTGGGGCCCAGCCAGAAGTCCCCACAAGAGAAATGGCTTATTAAACATACTTAACGATATATTTTTTTTTTTAATGTAAAAATGCTGTGAGGTTTAGGTTTAGGGGTAGGGTTAGGGGATATAAATTATTGTTAGATCTTTATAAAATCCATGGAAGTCTATAGAGAGTCCCCACAATGATATAAAAACAAGTTTGTATGTGTATGTGTGTGTGTGTGTGTGTGTGTGTGTGTGTGTGTGTGTGTGTGTGTGTGTGTGTGTAATTAACAGTGGCTTCTGTGTGTGTTATCTGGCAGTGATTCTTATGAGAAGTGAGACAGTCTTTCACTGAAGATCCACCACCTGCAGTCTCAGCTGTATGATGATGAGACACACACACACACACACACACGCACACACACACACTAACTCTCTCATACACAAACTCACACATCAGCTCTTTCTCTCTCTCTCCCTCTCTCTCTCTCTCTCTCTCTCTCTCTCTCTCTCTCTCTCTCTCTCTCTCTCTCACACACACACACACGCATGTTGGCTATCCTTATGAGGACTCTCCATGGACATAGTGATTTTTACTGTACAAACTATAGATTCTATCCCCTAACCCTATCCCTAAACCTAACCCTCACAAATAACTTTTTGCATTTTTAAATAAATAAAAAAAATATCGTTCAGTATGTTTAATAAGCCATTTCTCTTGTTTTTTTAAGCAATTTGAATTATGGGGACATTAGAAATGTCCTCATGAACCACATTTATAGCATAATACCCTTGTAATTACTAGTTTATAACCTAAACAAAAATTACTCATGAACCACCCAAACCCACCCACCCACACACACACACACACACACGCACACTCACATACACGCACACACACAAACACACACACACACACACACACACACACACACACACACACACACACACACACACACGTGTGCACACACACACACGCACACACACCCTCTCCTTACGCACATTGTCTCTGTATCACACACAAAAGAAACAGTGAGAGAAAAGGTGAGAAGGAAGGTTTTCTCCTTAATTAAAACTTGCAAGCAAGATATTTTGTCTATCTTGACAAACTGCTCTTTACTTTGTGTTTTTAACACCATTTGATACAGTAGCTTCTCTCTCTCACTCTCTCTATCTCTCAATTCAAAATGGCTTTATTGGCATGACTGTGAATAAAACAATATTGTCAAAGCAGAGGTGTATGTAAAAAAAAACTAATAAAAACATATTAATCAATAGCTTAACAAAAGTTAAACAACAACATATAATATGCCTGAACGGCAGAAGACCACATTGTTGACATAAAACTGAAGATCAATAACACGTCTACATACTGTATACACATACAGTATATTCACACACATACATGTACTGAAGATCACTGTGGTGAACAATTGGGTGACAAACTGGAGAAATATACATAAAACATATTCTCCCACTGTCTCTCAGGCTGTGGCACGTTAAAACGTACCTTGCAGCCAGTGCTGCTGTGTGTCCCTCTCCAAGTATTGTTTAGATTTTTTCTTGTTTTGTCGTGGTTGTAAAGTTGTTTATGCTGTTTGTAAATTCATCCGTATCAATGTCCCTTGTTTCTTTGAATTTTGGAAAGTGAAGGAAAAAGTGCACCTCTGTCTCGACCTCACCTGTCGTCCAGTGAACACACACTCTTTCTTCTCTGGGTAACCATGTTTTTCTGTGTCTGCCTCTCTCGATGTCTAGACTGTGCTCACTGAGCCTGTTCTTACTCAGGATCTGTCTCTGCTTTGTATCTCTGACAGTCAGGAGATACTCTTCCAATTCATACTTTGATTTTAGAGTCCGATAGAATTGTAATTTGCTTTGTGTTTACGTTTCTTGATCCCAATGTTCCAGATAGGTGTTTTTAGATCGTTTGATGATCTGATTTATTCTGATGTTTGGTTGTAAAGCAGTGCTGGTCCGAGGCTGGTTAGTGCTCGTAGTGTTAACCGAGTTAGCGAGTCTCAGAACCAGCTGACCGAGGGGACTTTTTTCAGGGTTCAGTAGGTTTGGGTTTGTAGAGCCATTTTAAAGCTCTAATGATTTTGTGATTTTAAATGCATCCAAATATTTTGAGATATTTTTGCATGTTAATAATCAATGGGACTCGTCCTAATTCTGCCCAACATGCATTACTGGTTTTGCTTTGTAATTTAAAAATGTATTTGCACAGTTCTGTGTGTAGGGCTTCTGTTGGATTTTGTCCCATCTAGTATAGTTCTGATCACTGAGTGGACCCCCATACCTCACTTCCATATAGCGCTATAGGCTATATAACACTATCAAAGATTTAACACCTGATTGGAATTGGTCATTTGATATTATAGAACTTTTTTAATAGCGTATACATCTCTTCGACCTTTACTTTAAGTGCATTCACTGCCTTACTGAAACTCCCTGATGCAGTGATAATCAGCCCAAGGTAAGTATACTGCATTATGAGATAACTGGTATCTCTGCTCCTGACATCAAGGCCATAATGTTTGTCTTTTTGAGGTTTACTGCCAGGGTCCTGGCTGTAATTCTCCAGCAGGTCCAGATGTTGCAATAGTCCCTGTGGGGTTGGTGACAGCAGAACCAGGTCATCTGCATAGAGCAAAAGCTTTATGTCTTTGTCAGCAGACTGTTCCAACTGCACCACTAATTCATGAATGTAAATGTTTACCAGTGAATGTTTACCAGACTACAGCCCTACTGCCATCCTCTCTTCTGGGTGAAGAATTCTGTATGTTTGTTGCCCTTTTGTTGTCCGAATACATCGATTTTATGTTGTCATAAACTTTACCCCCTACACCACTTTGTAACAATTTGTAATTAGTTTGTCATGCCAAAGAGAATCAAAGGCTTTTTTGAAATCAACAAAGCATGCAATTTTTTCCTGTTTTTGGTCTAGTTTATGTGTTTATTGATTAGGGTGTGTGGGTGTAAATGTGGTCCGTAGTTCTATGATTTGGAAGGAAGCCAATCTGACTCTTGCTCAGGAGACTTTAAAATACTACTAACTATCTACCCTAGATTACTGCTAACACAAATGCCTCTGAAATTATTAGGGTCCAATTTGTCTCCACTCTTGTGAATTGGGGTAAGAAGTCTTCGGCTCCAGATGTCAGGGAAGCAGCCTGAACTAAGTACATGGTTGAATAATTTGAGCATAGCCATCTGCAGCTCAGGAGTGCTGTGTTTCAGCATTTCACCTAGGATGCTGTCAGCACCACAAGATTTTTTGAATTTGAATTTTGTATTTTTTTGTGTATTCAAAACATTTTTCCCAGATTTCTCCAACAATATTGTTGTTTTGTTCTGCTCAAATTATTCCAAGAATCCCAGAACTGATTTTGATCTATTGATTGTTCAATTTTTTTGTAAGCTATTTGTGAGATGCTTTTTTTTGTATTGTTGTAATTTTGAACAGCAGTCAGTTCTTATGTCTTTATTGTTTGGTTCGTTATGTTTCAGATGAGTGGTTGTCTTAATGTTTTGCAGTCTGTGTCAAACCACTTTTTCATTTTGGTTGATTTTTAGGATGTTTTTTGCCTTTCTTTTTCAACTCAGTTTTACAAGTTGCTTTTTTGAATATATATTTGATTTCATTTGTAGCCACATTTACACCATCCTTGTTAAATTCACATTTTTTATGAATACATTTTGTGATTTGATTTTTCAGTTCTTCAGAATTGAGGGCCTGGATGAATTTTTCCATGCTGTCTGGAGTCCATCTGTATCTCTGCTGGACTGAACTCTACTTTGTTTTGGTATGTGGTGTCTTTATATATATATATATATATATATATATATATATATATATATATATATATATATATATATATACTATGTAAGTTTGGTTCTGGTCTGAGAGCGGAGTTTGCTGTCTGACAGCAATCTGATGGCATAGTCAACTACACTAGCCCAAAGACCTGAATAACATGTTAACCTCCCTAAGGAGTCCCCTCCGATCCTGCCATTAAGTATGTACACGCCTGAGGCTTGACAGAGGTGCACTAGTTCTTTGCCATTTTTATTTACAATTTGGTCGAGATTGTTCCGTGCTGGCAGTTTTTTTGTGAGGCTCAGGGGGTTCTGGCCAAGTACATATTTGTTGCCCTTTGGGTCTGTATTATCAGGTTCAGTTCCAGTTCTTGCATTAAAGTCTCCACACAGCAGCACATTTCCCTGGACCTGGAAACGGTAAATCTCTGTGTGGATGTTGTTCAGATATTGCTCATCGAGGTAAGGGGATTCCACTGGAGGAATGTAGATGGCACAGAGATATGTCTCAGTGGTTGAAATGCAAATTTCATTGTTTAGTTTTAACCAACAGTGGAATTTTCCAAGTGTAATAGTAGAAATGCGTTTGGCCAGATCTTCTCTGTACCACTCCAAAATCCCTCCCGAGTCTCGTCCATGATGGACTGTACTTAATTTAACTGAGGGCACAATTATTTCATAGTAGCCTGAGGGACAGTGGGTAAGCACATCCTGTCGACACCAGGTTTCATAGTCGACATACTATGGAGCTAAATTCATGACTAAAATCTTTGAAACATAAAAGCATAGTGAACTACCTAATCGAAAAAATTTATTCATTGTATCATCAGTGCTTGCATTTAAATGCATTGAATTTGGGAGGGTGACATGTAACATGGTTGTATATTTAAGCATTCAATACTCATTTAATTATTAAAAATAAAAAAATAAATATTTACCTTCCAAAGTTTGTTTCCAAAATATTCAGTTCATTTGAAAATACCATCTACATTTTCAACAGTTGAAATTCAGCCTGTTCTATTTCACTTAACAAAATTTGCTTCCTCAAATTCAGACATATTTGATTTGCACATGTGGGTGTGCATGAAACATGAAACATGCACACCCACAGCCCGTGTCATATTTTTTTTTTCTATGGCTGGGTTTCCTGAGGCACTAAGTAGAACGATAGTATCACTAAAGTGTACTTATTATCTTCTGCACATTTTCCAAGAAGCATCAAAGTAGTAAAGTAAAAACTTTGTAAATTAAAGAGGGCTTTCAACTGCTCTAAAGTCATAAGTGCAACTTCAATGTATCTTTCTCTCATGTTCACAGTTTATCAGAGAATAAGTAACGTTTAATAACTTGTATTGATATATTTGGGTAGATTTTTTGTAACTTTAACAACAATTACCATTCACAAATGTCAAATTTATTAGCGCTAAATTTATTTTCTATTTAGCCCCGCATTACATTATAATGTATTTATTAGCCTAAACAAATTAATGACACTTTTATCAATGGAGTTGGTAGGCCTGTTAATATATCCAAATATTAGGCTTAATATTTAGTCATAAAATGTGATGAAATTATTTTAGAATGTTACATAATTATTTTCAAATGCACAGGTAAAATAATGGACAATTTACACTAAATGCCAAAAAGTACTATGCCAGGTTTTACATTCACTAATTCAAAAATGTTGTTTAGGAAAATAAATAAATGTGTAAAATTACAATACTCTGTGCATTCAATTTCCAGCAAAATAAACATCACGTGGCTCATAAGCATGCGAACACATACATATATTTCTATCATTAATCTCTATAAAGTTGAACATAAATCTGAAACTCCATCTTACCAAAGTCATCATTATTTATTTAATTAAATGCTGTGATCATCATTAGCGTTTGGCATTTCGACAAGGTTACATATCACATTAGAAAAGTTGAAAACTGAGCTTTGACAAATGCAGATATGTCTCTGCTGGAAATGAATATACTTTTAGCCTATATAAGGTATTTTAATTTTTATTACATTTTTATGTCTATCAATTACATTTCTCATTTTAAAAATCCTCCACTATGTAGAAGTCCTTGGTTTTTTGGAATTATTTACTTCAGCACCAGACATTAATACGCAGATATTGACGTAGTTCAGGAAACGCAAATAAATAAATAAATAAATAAACAAGGCTAAGTTTTCACCATGGTACAATGTTAGATAAAAAATACATGTTCCAGCAAATCATATTAATGGAATAATTGCAATTTAATAAACTGTGGTCACCCTCCTTTATTATGCCTATGTCTACCTACACAGCAATCAATGATTCAGGGCTGGTTCTAGACATTAAGAGGCCCTAGGCAATTTCTTCTGGAGGCACCCTGAATGTTTTTTTAATCTTATTTTTATTATTTAAAGTGGCATGGCATACAACAAAGTGGTAGCTCTTTAAAATAATGACTTTAACAATCTGTTAAAAGCAGTACTCTTTACTGCTTTTTTTTTGTCAAATCTAATGAAAAGTCAAGTTGTTTTCAACTATAGTTCTTCCATAGAGGTGCTCATTGTTGTAGGTAACTGGTAACTTCTAAACAACATTTTGTTATCTGATAAAGTGATAAAAACCTGTGCGCCTCATGAGAGCTGCCTGCCAATCAGAATGTATTGTCTGACAGCTCTTGCAATTTATGCTCCAATTTACATCATTCTTGCTGTGAATGGTCTGTGGCCATTTCATGCTGTCTGAGACTGACACTAACCCTTAGCACTGACCAAATTACATTACTTAATTGTTTAGTGTTTAACAAGTACAGAAACTAAAATATAGAGAGTGCAAAATAATCAATCCCATATCCATACCACAGTTTTAAATAATAATGGAATACTTGTATTACTATTAATGTTCATGTCCAGATAAATTCTAGCCATTTCTGAAACTCCAATACACCAAATATTAATTTGTCTGGTTCCTGCTTTGTAGTAAACAGTACAAGAATAAATACAACCATTTTATTAAATACTTTTATTAACATTCAATATACATTATATTCATAATAATGTTATTATATTAATTATACATTATCTGTCAATTACTATGAATAGTCTATTAGAGGAACCCATGGATTGGTGTTATTACAAGATACATGTTGAATTCAGTGTTACTGTGTCAAAGTTCAAGATCTTTAAGCGCATTATCTTCAAGTCTCACATCTAGATAAAGGACTCACGTGCATGACTTGCTGGGCAAACATAATAATATTTTGCACTTTATTTGGTCGCCTCTCAATTTCTCTTGCTCTTGTTTTCACAGCTCATTAAATTATGGATTGCGTCTCTTGGGCACAGCTGTGCGATACAGCGCAGAGGGAACGTTACCTCCTCCCAGAAGACATGTCAGAGATTTTGCGATAGCAAAGAAGACATCAGACGCATTTTACAAGGTTTTTTTCTTGTTGCAACGCTGTCGATATGCTACATTTGTGTATTTTCCAAGATAGACAAAAAACGTATCGCTCACATGTGAATGGGTTCAAATTTGTAATCGAAATTTTTTAATTGTAGATGTGAGCGCACTACGAAGCTCCGGGCCTCGTTTCACAAAAGCATCTTAAGCCTAGCTCGTAGAATGCATCTTACGATTCATCTTAGTTTTGCCTCCTGTTTCCCTAAACCATCAGGGCATGCTGAGTGACTCCACCCAGGTCTCCTTAGCAACCAAATTTGCCAAGTTGCTCAGGAGGGTTGAGTCACTGCTCGTGGTCGCTATAATGTGTGGTTCCTGCTCTCTGTGGGGTGTGTGGTGAGTTGTGTGTGGATTCCGCAGAGAATAGCATGAAGCCTCCACAAGCACTACGTCTCCACCATAACACACTCAACGAGCCATGTGTTAAAATGCACAGATTGACAGTCTCAGGCATTCAGGCAACTGAGATTCGTCCTCTGCCACCCGGATTGAGGCGTGTCCCTTCTCCACCACGAGAACGCATTAGGAATTGGCGAGAAATTAAAGAAAAAGAAAAAAAAACCTATTCCAAAAAAATTATTTAATTATGTTGTTAATTAGGATGACTATATCTTTAAACAATTTCTAGGGAGGTAAATTGCCAGTTTATATAAAGTTATGCACAAATATAATGATGTTACTTTGACGAGCAGCACTGGTCCACCCAGACTGACAGCTGGTCCACCCAGTCAAATCTGCCCGAATATGCTAGTTTGCAAATAAAAATTATCTGCATTTTTTACGCACGCAAAATATATCACATGATAATAATGATATTCCTGTTAGAAAATGGAGTTAGAATTTTTTTTAAATTTCAAATAAGAAAATTGATATGGTTTTGTTGAACTGAAACGGGTTGTCGCGCTTCTCACCGAATCGGTTTGTTCCGCTCAGCAGATGTCTGCAGATTGTCTCTATCGAAGCAGTTAACATCCAACACACAAACAACAACCACATATGAGCAGTAACAGGCTGAATGCATCCTCTTTTACTTGAGCCTGTCCTTTTTTTTGGACCTCTGGTCGATTGTCTGGCATAATCAACGTTGCAACCAACACCGTGTGCGCAATGCGCCGCGACGGCTTGAAGCTGTCTATGCTGAACGCGTCAAAGTGAACGTTCTAAAGGCCGTTACACAAAAGCAAGCGGTGCTTGTGCACCCAATATCCTGCCGCTTTCAGGTGAACTCATCGTGACACGCCACGAGAGATAAAAATATTTAATCTTTTTCTGAGCCACTGAAGCAGTCATTAAAAGGCTTATTATTCACAGCCAATCATACAACAATTATCGTGGCAGATTCCCCAAAACAGCAATTGAAGCGCAGTCGAATCAAAGTTCTGATTACAAAAATAGACTTTAATTACAGAGTAACAACCCGAGGTGGTCCATGAAGCATCTAAAATGACACTTTAGAACATGCATATTTTATACAGTTTCTGTTCTCCTTGTCTCTTGGGCGATGTCCTCTTCATCCAATAATATCATCTTATGCCCCCCTAGTTTCCTCACCACCATCTCCCTTCTAGCTGGTCATCCTGACCCAACTTTCTTCAATGGTGGCAAAAGCATGAATATTTCATTTTATATGCATAAAACACACTGCAATCACTTCATATGGCTACATATTTTTTTGACAATCATTACTTTCTGCATTAATTTGATTAGCATATTAAATGATTTCCTTTATTACAGTTGTTGGTTACACAAAACATCCCAGTAAGAAGGAGGTGTTTGATCCTCAACACACACCCATCTCTCCAGTATTATTACACACATACATTTGTTTCATCTTGTTTCTAGCACTAATTAACGCACATATATTATTTGCATCTTTCAGGCACCAGGTAGTGCCTGACTCTGCTCTAATTAAAACATTAGATCATCATTTTAGTACTGACACACGCATCTCCTTCTGGGTTATTCACAGAAAGGGTCATACAGAGAGATACAGAGAGAGGCTGTAATTCTCCATAGAGAAATTAAGTTGTATTTTTCCATTGATTTGCACTTTTATTATTACTGTTTTTTTCAACTGCTTACACACTTTTTCAAACCTTACACACAAATCCAAGAATTGCACGCGCAAAATGCATCACATCTCATGCAAAATGAAGCACTGCATTCAAAATATCACAAACACGTCTCAAAAGCAAACATTTGTCTTACGTTGCAAACACCTTTGCCATAATATTATATTTTTGGATATATCATATACACACAGTTATTCAAAACCTAAAGCTCTTCTTTCATGAGCTCCTATGTACATTTCTGTACAAGATGGAAACTAATTGGGGAATTGAGAGATGTTGAAACATTCACGGTAAACACCAAAGCAAGATTGAAACCGAACTATTTATTTTTTACTTTACGTAAGCATTTGTGGTTGTGAATACAGTATTGCACAGTACGAAAGAAAAGAAATACATCAACCGTGTGTGTGTGTGTGTGTGTGTGTGTGTGTGTGTGTGTGTGTGTACTATGTCTGCATTGTTTACGTCCATTGTTCAAAACTTGATCTGTGGGGCCTATTCTTACAGTAATCTTACTGTAATAGGCCTATTCTAAAGAAATGATTGGTTGGTGTTATGTAAAGCAATGAGTGTTTGCACATGTGAGGAGTTGATGAATTAGTGTGGGATTTTGATTGGTTGTGTTTGAAAAAGGAAATGAAGACACTTCCTGTTAGATTTTTGTGTATTACATAGAGAATTGAGTGTTGTGTTTTGCAAAAAAGTGTTTTATGAAATTGAAAACCAAGTCGAAGGCTGTGAATTAGTGTATGGTTTTACAAATTTTGTGTGTGCTTCTGGTGTTTGAATGTCAGGTTTCAGAAATTGTGTGACAAGTAAGGATTTTGTGTGTAAGCAGTTGAAAAAAACTGTAAACTGGGCAAATGATAACTAAATCAATAAATAATTGATTAAATATCTAACATATTGAAAAACATTCATAATGCAGTTATTCATAGTACATTGATTACACATTGTCATTTTTAGATCATTGTATTAATTCAATTATCAAAATGAATTAACTGAATTATTCAATTATGATTCACCTGACTTATATTACTTTATTTAACTGACTATCTGCTGATTATATTTAACTTATATATGAAGTGCAACATTTAAAGAAACAAAGTGAGCCTAGTTTAAAATCTGTGGCCAACTGCATCTCCCAGTCAAGTGCATTGATCATGAGAAACAAAGGCCCCACCCCCCATCCTGTGCTGATTGGCTGGAGTAGTGTTGTGTGGATCGGTCTGATCCACTTTATTTTTGTCCCATTTACAGAGCCAGAACTGTGTACAAATGCTAGATTTTTTTCCAGCCCACACACAGATCAGACAGCTAGCAGACTGTGAGGAGATACTTGAAGAATTTAACAAAAAATTTATTGGATTAGAATTACTGAGTTCACCTTTAATATGAATGTGCAACACACATTTAAGTGCTTCTTTGCTGTCCATTTTGAAATGCTGAAATCTGACCATGTAGTGTCACTCTTTCATAGATTTGTACATAACTTTATAAATACTTGTAATTTAGCTCTCTGAGAAATGTTCAAAGTTATTTTCTTAACCTGTTGATGTGCGCCCCCTTTTTGAGCACAAACCATGAAAATGACATATCTGAACTTAAATGGTTGTATTTACTGGACCCTTTGGAGTATGGACACAGTTGTAGTATCTTTTGAAAGAAGACACTTTGGGTTTTATTTCCCAAGATTTTCAGAATTAATATATTTGTTATTTTTTAAAGTTAGAGAACTATGAAGTTTATAGTAATGGAAATATTTTGTGCTGAACATATATGTGAATATATATGATTTATAATAAATAAAAACAATAAAAAAGTGCCAAGACAACCCAGAAACAATGTTCTCAAAGCCACAAGTCTAAAGAAGTAATGTTTTAAATTTGAAGATGATCGAACAAAAAATTAGGCTGTGCTTTTATCTCTGTAAAATCGCTGGAAGCATACAGAGTAAAATGAAGGCTCTGCCTCTCAAATTCAACACATTCTCTGATGGCGCTGCTTGGATATTATGAATGAAACTACGCTGAATTTTAAAAAATATACTTTGGATACAGGCTAATTTTGTTTACGAGACTCTAATATATACGATAATATAACATGAACGCTGCTCAGATTGAATAGTTTGTTGAAGAACGATGACGAAGGTGAGATCTCATGTAAACAATGGAGAATATATCAATATTTCTCAGATTTATCACTTTTATGGACAAAAAGTGTTATTGGATGTTATACAGTGAACCCTTGTCATGGACAGTTGACCAAAGTGTGGCGAACTGGATTCATCTGGCGATCGCGATTTCATAACAAAGGTATGAAGTCCCATTTTGATATTGCACGTTTTCATTTGTACTCCTGGCACAAATAAACAAATTGCTGTTTCTGGAGCATTGCTATTGTGAAACAGAGATCGGATATCAATGTTGAACCTTTAGACCTTTGAAATGTTGTATTATTTGTTAATATTAATTACATATATAGATAGTAAATTATATATGAAATGTAAGCAGAGTGACATCACTCCTGAGTGCAAATAAATGTGTATCAACCGGTTAAAAAATCTAAATAATTAACCACATAATTAAATACATAGTTTTGTAATTATATTTGTGCTGGACGCTACGATCTACTGGTCTTTTTACACAATCACTGCTTTGTTCATCAAATGTGCATTTGCTATGTTTCATTTATCACCTGTGGGTCGACTATCGGGATGCAAGCTTTTAGGGTCTATGAAGACTATATAAAAAGTATAAAGAGGTTAACATGTTGGCAGGACTAATATACAATATGGAAGTGGAAGCACTGACATAGGGTAAATGTACAAACATTAACTGATTAAGCAGAGATATGCGCTTTGTGCCCAAACTGATCATCAATGCATAACAATGTGCGCGTGACAGCACCCTTCGGTGTCAGAGAAGAAGATGAGAGTTTGTAAAGAATGTGGAATGTGGGAAGATGTGCCAAAATAGATAATTTCCCCATAGATACAGTGTAACATTGACATCATTTCTTCTGAATTTGTTACTACATCATGCGGCCACTTTGTACCAACTCGTGCACAAAGGCAGGCATATTGTTTATTGTTTTAGGCCTAATTAATTTTTCATTCATTCTTTTATTATGTTTATTTTAATATATTATTATATTTAATTTTCTTGTTTCTGCTCATTTCTTTTCAAATTGAAAAACAAACTATCAAAACATACATGGCTGTTCTCTCTACCTTTAGCTTTGGTCTTCAAGAGTCAACAAGCGATCACATTGCACCACCATCTGATGAGAATGAATAACACCAGGTTGAGATTGTGCATCATTACTCTGCTGCTTTTCTTGCAGTTCCTGGATGTGGAAGTATGAATTTCCAACTGAATTTGAACCACTGAATATGATTAAGCAAATTTTGTTAAGCGAAATAGAACGGGCTGAATTTTAACTGTCGAAAAAACTAGATGGTATTTTCAAATGAACTGAATGTTTTGAAAAATAACTTTGGAAGATAAATATTTATTTTTTAAATTTGAAAAATGAAATTAGTTTTGAAATTAAATATTCAATGCTTAAAAATATAACCATGTTCAATTAGAGCAATTCACCATGCTTTTACGCTTCAAAGACTTTAGTCTTGAATTTAGCTCCATAGTACATCTTTGATATTGGTTTAAAAAATTCTGGGTCTTTGCTTTT